>JXCR01019597.1:92654-151799 GCA_002079205.1 Phalaenopsis hybrid cultivar
TATATATATATATTAAAGAGTTAAATCCCTATTTTCTTTAGGATCAAGTTTTTGGTACTCTTGTAAAGTAAGGAAATATAAGTGAAAATATAATAGCATACATTATTATACTGTTGCATATAAGCAGTAACAGGATTAAGTTTTTGGCGCTGTTGCCAGGGAAGATTTAAAAAATTAATTGAAAGAAAATTCCTATTTTAGAAAGTCTTATTTAAACTTTAAGAGTTATTGTAAGAATATCTTATTACAATATTTTATCGTTGTGTATTTTATTACATTTGATTTTATTTTATTTTAGTGTATGTGTAATTCATGTTTTGAAGGACTAATGCCCTTCGATTCTGAATTAGAAAGAACTTTTAAGAAAATTAGAAAACCAAAAAAATTAAAAATTTTGAAAAATCTAAAAAAATTACAGAAATTGCAAACCAAAATCATCAAAATGCTGAAATTCATCAAGAATTTAAACCATTAAGAGATTATGCCAACCCTACGATAGATGAAATTCATTATAGTATTAAAAAACCTAATGTAGTGGCTAATTCATTTGAACTTAAACCTGCTATTATCCAAATAGTATCAAATAATCAGTTTGGAGGATTACTAACTGAAGATCCAAATTTACATCTTGCCAATTTTCTAAAATTGTGTGCTATATTTAAATATGATGGTGTATCAGATGATGTCATAAGACTTAGGTTATTTTTTTCTCACTTGGAGAAAAAGCTAAGATGTGGTTGCATTCGTTAGCATTCGGACCTATCAGAACTTGGAGTGATGTAGCATAAAAATTCCTTGCTAAATACATAAAAAACTATAAAGCATAGAAATGATATTACAACTTTTAATCAGTTTAAAGGGGAATCTTTTTATGAAGCATGGGAACAATTTAAAGAAGTCTTAAGAAAGTGTCCACACCATGCAATATAAGATTGGTTAATAATTCAAACTTTTAATAATGGATTAGCTGGATCTCTTAAATCTATTATCAATGTCGTTGTTGGTGGTTCATTGATGTCAAAACCATTTCATGATGCTTATGCTTTAATTGAAGAAATGACTACCAATAATTTTCAATGGCCTTATGAGAGAAGAATCCAAAGAAAGTAGCCAATATTCATGAATCTGATGCATTTACTATGTTGCTGTAATTTCAAGGAAGTTAGACCAATTTGGAATGAATTTTTCTCAACCAGTCTCTATGATTGAAGAGAATTCATTAGGCTAAATGGTAGATTCTCAAGCATCATTAGAAACTTTGAATGTCATAAATAATCAGAATAACCTATTATAGCTCATGTGGAAGAACCATCCCAACTTCAATTGGAATATTACTACGGGTGGTAATAATCAGCAATGGGGGATCAATCAAGTAAACCCATTGGGAAACTGGAACAACCAAGGGAATAATAATTATAGATATACTTATCCTCTAGGTTTCGTTAGTAATCCACAATTTAAGGAGAAGATGTTGTCTATAGAAGAAGTGGTGTTACAAATGAGAAATCAGTTACAAAGTTAAGGAGCTACAAGTAAATTGCAAATTCATTAAGTAATAAATCACAAGGAACACTTCCTAGTAATACTAAAATAAATATAAAAGGCCAGAATAAAGAACAAGTAAAGGCTATTCAACTTAGAAGCGGAAGAGAGTTGGAAGGTAGGGTTCAAAAAGAAACTGAAGTAGAGAGAGAAGAAATTGAAGAATCAAGAGAGGACACTCCAAAATTTTTGAAAGACCTATTTCTCCGCTAAAAATTGATTTGGAAAAACCACCACCTCCATTTCCTCAGAGAATTTGTCAACAGAAGTTGGATGAGCAATTTTCAATATTTCTAGAAATTTTTAAGAAGCTTACAATTAATTTTCTATTTACTGAAGCCTTCGAACAAATCCCAAGCTATGTAAAGTTTATGAAGGATATTTTAACAGGAAGAGGAAGTTTAAAGATAATAAGACTGTTGCACTCAGTGAGGAGTGCAGTGCTATAATTCAGAAAAAGCTTCCTTAAAAGCTTAAAGACCCTGGTAGCATTACAAGTCCATCTGTGATAGGAGACATATTTTATGGGAAAGCTTTATGTGATTTAGGTGTAAGAATTAACCTTATGCCATTATCAATTTTTAAAAGATTGAGATTAGGATAAATAACCCCTACTATTGTAACTTTGTAGTTAGTAGATCATTCAATAACGTGCCCTAAAGGAGTTATAGATGATTTTCTAGTGAAAGTGGATCAATTTATCTTTCTTGTTGATTTCATTGTGCTAGATACTGAGGAAGATAAAGAGATACCTATCTTTTTGGAGAGACCTTTCCTAGCCACCGGAAGAAGAACAATAGATGTACAGAAAGTGGAATTAACAATGCACTTCAATGATCAAACTGTTACTTTTAGCATTTCAAGACCAATAAAATATCCTACAAAAGGTAAAGATAATAAATACTATAGAATGGATGTTATAAGATATCCGAGTGAATGCCATTTTAAAACTAATTATGAAGAAAAATCTGAAGTAAAAGATTTGGAACATGAGCAAGAAAAGGAATTAGATCAAGGTGAAGATCTTTTTAAGGAAGATTTAAACTATGTTCGAGAAAGTTTTCAAATTTTGGACACGATAAAAAAAGATAAAACATTTTGTCCATTAATTGAAAAACATCCTAAACTTGCTTTGAAGTTATTTTCTGATCATTTCAAATATGCCTTTTTAAGAGATTCCTCTACTTTACCAGTTATAATTTCCTCAAAATTAATGCTGGAAGAAGAAGAAAGGTTGATGAAAATTTTGAAAAAATTTAAGAAAGCCTTTGGATGGAAAATTTTTTATATTAAATGAATCAGTCCTTTAATTTGAATGCATAAAATTCATATGCAAGAGAACTGCAAACCCAGGGCTAATCCTTAAAGGAGATTGAATCCTGTTATGAAAGAAGTTGTAAAGAAAGAAATTTTGAAGTGGTTAGATGCTGGAATTATCTACCCTATTTCGGATAGTGCATGGGTTAATCTATTTCATTGTGTTCCTAATAAAGGAGGAGTAACTTTAACTATGAATGAACATAATGAATTGATAACAACTAGACAAGTCACAGGGTGGCAAATATGCATTGATTATAAAAAAATTAAATCTTGCCACCAGGAAAGATCACTTTGCACTACCCTTTTTAAATCAAATGCTCGATAGACTAACTAGGAATAAATATTTTTTATTTTCTGGATGGATATACTGATTATCACCAAATTTAAATAACTCCTGAGGATCAAGAGAAAATAACTTTTACCAGTCCTTATGATACATTTGCTTTTAGAAGAATGCCCTTTGGTTTATGTAATGCCCCTGATACATGTCAAAGATGTATGATGACAATTTTTTGTGATTGAATTGAAGAAGGAATTAAAGTATTTATGGATGATTTTTCAGTGTTTGGAAATTCATTTGACTCATGTTTAGAACATTTATCAAAAGTTCTTAAGCACTGTGAAGAAACAAATTTAGTCCTTAATTGGGAAAAATGCCAATTTATGGTAGCAGGTAGAATTATATTAGGACATCAAATATCAAAAAATAGTATGGATGTAGATCCTGCTAAAATTGAAGTGATCGCTAATTTATCTTATCTAACTAATGTAAAAGAAATTAGGAGTTTTTTAGGACATGCTGGATTCTACAGGCAATATATGAAAGACTTTTTCAAAAATTGCTAAGCCTCTATGCCATTTACTGGAGAAAGATGCAATTTTTAAATTTGATAAAGAGTGCCTAAAAGTTTCTGAGTTATTAAAATAAAAATTAGTCACTGCACCAATTATAGTTTCACCAGATTGGGGAAAACCTTTTCAACTGATGTGTGATGCTAGTGATTATGCTATTGGAGTTGTTTTAGGACAAAGATATGAAAAAATTTTCAAAGTAATTTACTATGCTAGTAAAACTTTTAATGAAATCCAAATTAATTATACAACAACTGAAAAAGATTTATTAGCAATAGTATATGCCTTTGATAAATTTAGATCATATTTAATTGGAACTCATTGCATAGTGCATATAGATCATTATGCTATTAAGTATCTAATAAAAAAGAAGGATGTTAAACCAAGACTTATAAGTTGGATTCTTCTTTTGCAAAAAATTGATTTGACAATAATAGATCAGAAGGGAACTTAAAATCAAATTGCTGATCATTTTTCCAGGCTTGAGTTAGAAAAACCACTCCATTTTGAAAAAGAAATTAATGAGCATTTTCCAGATGAAAAACTGTTCAAAATTAATGAGTGGCGTGTTCCGTGGTATGCCGAAATTGTGAAATTTCTTGTAAGTGATATTATACCTTATGGAATGACATACCAATAGAAAAGAAAATTTATTTCTGAAACTAAGACTTATTCTTGGGATGACCCAGTTTTATATAAACAAGGAAATGATCTGATTATTCAAAGATGTGTACCTTTTGAAGAGACTTATGAAATTATAAAAAATATCATAATTCTGATTTTGGGGGACACTTTGGTGTTGATAAAATAACATACAAAATTTTACAATCTGGATTTTATTGACTTACTATCTTTAGAGATATTAATGCTTATATTAAAATTTGTGATAGATGTCAACGAGTAGGCAACATTTCTAGAAGAAATAAGATGCCCCTCAATTATATGCTAGAAATTGAAATATTTGATGTTTGGGGATTAGATTTCATGGGACCATTCATACCATCTTTTAGAAATTTATATATACTATTAGCAGTGGACTATATATCCAAATGGATAGAAGCTTTTGCTTTACCTCGATGTGATGCTCAAAGTAATGCAAAATTTTTTAAAATGAACATATTTTGTAGATTTGGGATGCCGAGAGTGAACATAACTGATGGGGGAAGTCATTTCAGAAATTCCATAATGGAGAAATTATTAAAAAAATATCATAAAAATCATAGAATTGCTACTGCTTATCATCCTCAGACAAGTGGTTTGACTGAATTATCCAATCGAGAAATTAAAAGAATTATGGAAAAATCTGTAATTCTAACAAAAATGGATTGGTGAGTCAAACTTAACTATGTTTTGTGGGCTTATAGAACTGCATACAGAACTCCTATAAGAATGTCCCCATATAGGATAATATTTGGGAAAGCTTGTCACTTACCAGTTGAACTTGTGCATAAAGCATATTAAAGAGTTCAATTATAATTTGAAAGATGTTGGTGAGAGAATATTATTGCAATTAAATTATCTTAAAGAGATGAGGAATGAGTCTTACGATAGTGCCAAGATTTATAAAGAAAAGATTAGGCATGATCAACAGATTCTTACTAAAAATTTTCAACCAAGGTAACATGTTTTGCTATATAATGCAAGGTTAAGATTATTTCTAGGAAAACTTAAGTCCAGGTGGATGACCCATTTTTCTTTATGAAAGTTTATTCTTATGGAGCTGTGATATTAAAGATCCTAAAACTGATAAAGTGTTTAAAGTGAGTGTTCATAGACTGAAACCTTATTTAATAGGGGATCAACATTAATTTAACTATCGAATGATGTTGGGTCAACTAGAATAAGCACTGGTTACGTTGAGCTGAAGACGTAAAACCAAGCGTTTTGTGGGCGGCAACCCATAGCTATTAGTGTGTTTTTGCTTTGAATGTTGTTTGTATGTGATTAAAAAATTTGGGGTAGTATTTTTTAGACAATTTTATGTCAGTAATGATTTTAAGACTTTATTTAGTGATCTATACATGCTAAAATGAGAATTTAGACGTTAAGTTAACTGGTGCAAAATTAAGCACTGGCGCTTAAGTGCCATTATTTGGTGCTTAAGCGCGAGAGTTAAAAACCATGTGTGAAATTCAAATTCTAGAAGGTTTAATCTCCAATTGGATGACTAGAAGGGGCCAAGGAAGTTTTAGGACGCATCTAGGAGTTACTAGAGGGATTCAAACCTATAAATAGAAGGGTTTTGTGAAGGAATTTCATCCTAGATCATTTTCAGTCGTAAAGTCTACAAGAGAGAAATTTTGATAAGATGTCTTCATGGGAGATGGATTTGAAAAAGTAAGAAGAGACCATGAGGAAGAAATTCATTAGTTAGAGTGCACAAGAGATGTATAACTGTTTCTTAGCCGTTTGTATTGAGAAATATCAGAAAAGATCAACAAAATTGAGACTATCATGACTTTACTAGAAACAAAGGTAATTAAGATTCATGCAAATCTAGAGCATATTGGATGGCAAATGAAAATGCAATTCAACCATACTAGTTATAGAGAGGAAGAAGATAAGGAGATGTATCTTAAATTGAAATGGATTGAAGAAGATAATATCACAGCTCGTCACCACCGTCCGTTTTATCAACTTTATATTCTGATTGCCCAAGGAGAGACTAATGAAAGACTGGAGTTTGTCCCAACAAATGAAGAATGGAATTAAGTTTTGTGTTAGATTTTATTTGTTAGGAGTCGTTTTGTTTACGTGTTAGTGTTTGTTTTTAGTGTTAATGACTTTTATGTGTTTAATCGTTTAAGTTTGTTAAGTTTTTGTATTTAGAAAATTTTCTCATCCGAGACTATTTGGAGTGAGAATTAAATGTTACATGTACTTGTACTAGTTTTTGAATGAATGTATATGTTTATTTTTGTGAAAATTAGTGTTATTTTTTGTCTCGAATTGAATTTAGTTATATGGGAGAATTTAGAGAGAGAGGAGAGTTGTAGGAGAGGAAAATAGTCATCTAAGTGTTATGAGACCATTTAGGGGTGATTTACTTAGGCTAATAGTGCATTTTAATTAAGTTTAAAAATATCAAAAATTGTGCACTGGCGCCTAAGTTCCACATTCTCGCGCTTAAGCGCAATGTAACACGAGAGGCAAGCACCTAAGCGCCACTTACCCGCGCTTAAGCGTCGGTTCACGAAAACTAGTTTGTGAACGGTTAAAAGTGAAACATAACTGCAAAAATTGCCATTTTTACTCTCGCCGTCACCTTCAACCTCTCGATTTTGCAATTTCAGAGGCTAGGGCATGCTATTTCGTGAAGATTTCTTGGTGGAATTGAGAAAAATTTGCTAGATTTGGATTAGTTGACGTAAGAGCTTTACTTCTATGTAAAAATTTTGGATTTTCACCATGTATTTTGAGTACATTTGAAAGAACCTAAAAACCACTATTCATGGGGAAAAATGAGGAAAAATCTATGGAAATTGCATAGAAAGTGTATTTTATGCATTTAAGAGTTGAGTTTAGTAGATTAGACTTGATTTTTGAAGTTATTGTGGAATTTTATAAAGTTTGTAGAATGACATCAAGAATGAAGAGGAGCAAAGGAAAAGCCCATTTCGATTCGAGCAAATTTGTGAGTTCTAAACCTTAAGATAGGTATAATGATGCTTTAGAATCACGAAAACTTATCAAGGAGCGATGTTTCAAAAGTGCAGGTGGATCCATAAAAGATATGATCGTTTACCGACAATGAAAATGATTCTGCTATTTTTTTGTTGTATTTGTTATTTATGTAGTTAGGGACTTCTATGCAAACCTTCCCGAGGCTGAAGAAGATCAAGTTATGGTTCGAGGAAAATTGGTACCTTTTTCACCGGTGGTAATCAACATGTTTTACCATTTATCACCTAATAATCTGTGTTTTCATGTGAACTATAGTCCTACTGAGACGGAGCTAGATGAGATTATTTCCTATTTGACTGTTGGTAGAGGGCTCTAGAAAATCACAAATGAGAGGAGAGTCACCTTTGCCACGTCAAAGTTTAGTGCACCATCCAAGGAATGACGCTATTTTATTTCTGCCCGTCTATTACCTACAAATCATCTCAGTGAAGGTACCAGAGAGAGAGAGCGACGTTAAACTATTGCATTCAGGAAGGCAAGCTCATCAATATTGGAGCTTTGATTTATCCGACTATCATCAGTTTTGCCACTGCCGCTACTACTGTAGGTATGTGATTTGCTTTCTTGATCTTTTCTTTATGTGAGCAGGCTGGAGTGAGATATGATAGCTGGGAGGAAGCACTGTTGCCTTTGAAGCCAATTACAAGTGTAAATGTGAAGTCGTATTCTGAGCATTCTATTTTTGGCTGGAGAGCAAGGAGTTATGGAATGATAACATTTGCTGCTTCTACCTCTATTGCTTCTACATCTAGACTATCTACCTCAAGACCATCTACTTCTAGAGGTGAGCCCACAGAAACTCAAAGCAATTATTACAGAGGATGATGGAAAATATCAACTATACTACAGATAAGGTAAGAAATTTTAAAAGCCTTGCAGGTCATATTGATGGGTATAATAGAAGAAAAAGTGATTATGAAGAGAAATTTCATTCATGTCTGGAAAACCTCACTGAGGTAACCCAAGAGTGCAATTTCCTCCACATCCTGATTATGAGCCTACAAATGTCTAGAATGGCAGTGATTCTGATGATAATGAGGATGAGGACTGATTTATTTTTATGTTTGTAATATGCGTTAAACTATGTGCTTTGGACTTGAGACTTGTGATGTGTTGTTTATTTTTATGTTTGGACTTGAGACATGTGATGTGATGTGTTTTTAAGACATGTATGTTTGTGTATTGGTTTGGACTTTGTATTGTGTGAGACTTTTATTTTGTTTAATTGTATTGTGATGTTGTGTTTTGTTAGTAATTTGTCTTAAAATTCTAGGATAGTAATTATTGATGTGTGTTGATTGCTATGTTAGTTAGTTAGATTTGAACTTATTTCTATGCCTTTTGAAAATTTGAAAATCTTGCTAACTTTAGTTTTAAACTTTAATTTTAGAAAACTGCTACCCTGTATTTTTCTTATATCTTATTAGTGTGTTTTTTTTTATGTTGAGATTGAAAATCAAAGTTAGTGTGTTAGTCTATTTTTATGTTTGTACCCACTACTTAGAAGTTTATTGAATCTCTACATGTTGAATTAAAATGAAAATAATAGAAAATTGATAAAAAAATTATTTTACTCCTATTTTTTTAGTTTTATTCTTGTATAATTTGGATATAAAAATTCCTATAAGCATGTTATTTGCATTTTCATTCCTGCTTATTTATATCTGCTGCTAAACTGTTTAATCTTGTTAAAAAAGTTAAGTTTGGGGGGGGGGGGAATGAAAAATATTTTCAAAACTTGAATTTTATTTATTCTCAAAAGCACTACAAATGAACTCTATTATGAAAAGAAAAATGATCATGTATATGGAGTTATATTAAGGAAGTAAAAGTTGATTATAGAAATGAGTAAGAAAATTTAGTTAAAATTTTGAGTAATAAAGAAAACTTTAAGTTAAAAATGTTTAGTGTAGAAAATGTTAAATATAGTGTAACTATCTTTAGTAAGAAAAATTGTATTTTTGAAAAATTTAGAAAATTTAGACTTCTATTTTTAATACTTAAATTTCTTTTGTTAAAAATAATTTTCAAAACTAATATTATATTTTTAAGTAAAATATTTATATCAAGACTTTGCTTTAGGAAAGGAGATATGAAATTTAAAACCATTAAAGGCCTATCCAGATATGGTAATCCTTGCCTAAAAAGAAAAAAAAAGAAAAAGACAAAGAAAAAGCAAAAGAAAAAGAAAAAGAGAAAGAAAAGAAAAGAAAAAAAAAGTAAGGGAGGAGAAGCTTGAGGATTAGTGCCTAATCAAAAATTGGTTCCACATTTGATCTTTTGAAAGTATAAGACTTGAGAAACTCTTAAGATTAAGGATATAATATAGTAAGTAAAATTATTCTTAATAAAATTTTTTAAGTAGAGATAATAAATGGACTAAATTCTAAACTTGGAGAATCTACAATATTTCTGAATTAGATAGGAACTCATATTTTCATCTTTCTTAACATTAAAAATTTCTAAACCTTAAGTTGGTCTCATTTATTGAATATTTTTTCTAAATTAGACTACTCTATTTCTAAATCTAAATTTTAGTAACACCTAAAGAAACTAATATACATAGCATACTTATTTAGTTTTTTAAAGATTGAAGTGTCACTTGAGGACAGGTAACATTTTAAGTTTCAGGGATTTTGATACATCTAAAATATATAGTGTTTTTAGACACATTTTTATACATATTTTTGAGATATTGCACCTTAATGAAATGTATTCGTGTGTTTTTCTTTCAAGTATAACTAAAAAGTTGAAAAATGCTAAAAGAAGTGAAAAATTATCAAATTTAGAGCAAAAATGTGAAATTTGTGCAAAACTGTTTTGGTGCCTAAGCGTCGGTGAAATAGAGAAGACAACGTCTAAGTTTTAGACGCCCTGCGCTTAAGTGCCAGAGGCAGTTATTTGGTGGTTTTCTTCATTTTTCCATAATTTGAAGAGACATTTAATGTACCTATTGGCTAAAGAGGTTGGTTATGACCACTAGGAACAAAAATAATATTAAAAGACTTATGAAACGAGGCATCCCTTGGAGAATACATCGAACACATTTTGAAGAATTTCCATGCACCTCTTGAGAAATTTATAGAAGAAGGAAGTTGAGACATTTGAGATGGGTTCTTGAAGAGGGAGAGAGTGCTGAGTCCTGAAAAGATTCTGGAGAGATTTAGACACCACAAATTTACTTTTTACTTTTTGTTTTTAGTTTTCTTTTGAGAGTATAGAGAGTTGTAAAAGAGAAGAGACTCAAAGGAACTTCAAGAGTTTGGTGGAGGATTTGAGATAAGTTTTTATCTTTATTTTTAAACTTGTTGGTTTTAATCGAGGCTTCTTGTTGTTTTGAAAATGATTTCTACTTTTAAACTAAAGTGCGATTTTGTTTTCTCCATGGATTCTGAGTACTTTTTTTATCTTTCTCTTTAAAATGATAAACAATTAATGTGTTGGATAGAAGTCGTGGAGAGTATTAATCTTTAATGTTGGAAGAGGCTGTGATGATTTAATTCCATGAACTTCATTTACCTCTTGATCTGGCCCATCTTGATGTTAAAAATTGTTGTGAGAACATGTAAGAACTGGATTGGTATTGTCTCAGTCAACAACTAGAAAGAATCACATGTGGTTGTATGAATGACAATGTAATTCATATGATTTAGTGCAATTAAATATGAAAATAAACTTTGAATGGTGTAGAGTTAGAGGAATTTAATGTGACAGGTTAAAGCCCCTAACTTAGTTTATTGTTTTAGGTTCTGATATGAGATGTTAGCCCTAAGTGGAGGGAATCGAGGGAACTCTAGAGTGTGAGTTGGTATCTTCCCTGCCTAGCCTGTCTTCAGAACTATTCAAACTTTAAATTAGCTAATACTCTTTATAGCATCTCTTGTAAGGGTAAAGAATATTATTGCTCCTATTTGGCACAACACAATTTGCATACTTTCACAACAGAATTCCTATACTTATTACTGATTCATGATAAGGGGAAATATATTTTCATATCAAATGCTTTTCTTTTACATAAACTCAAGTTAATTAGAAGTTTTTACTGTTTTGTTAAAATATCAAAAATACCAAAAAAGATTTGAATTTTAATTATTGTCAAATTATATATAGTTTAAGTGATTATCTTTTTGAAATAGAGATGCTATAGATTTATTGACCTCATATCTATAGATTTGTTGACCTCTTATCTATAGTTCAAAAATACCAAAGTCATTATATATAGATTTGCTGACCTCATTTTTGGTTGAGGTCTAGCTTTTTCATCTATAGTAGCCTAAGGTCTAGCCATAGGATTTTCTTGTTGACTATTCCTAGAGGACTAGAAATGGAACCCTCACCATTAGAAATTCTAAACTCTTTTTTGCTCAACTTGAAGTTCCACATATTAGTCTTAACCTCTAGCACTTAGTAGGTGGGGTCAATATGGGTGAACTCAAGGGGAGTCTCCTATATGATGGTCAAACCTTAGGACTAACCCTGGGTGATCTGGTGATGATTGAAATGGCTTGCACACACTACACTCTCTCACATACCCCAAACCTTAGAATTCCTTAGTTTAGTCTCTTGACTTCTTCTAAAAGTTCATATGGATTGACCTATACCTGTGATCTTTGGCTAAGAGAGTTAAAGCCAGCATATTGAGTATCCAAAATGAATCCTCATATAGCTCCTTTTGGGTTGGTATATTTCATGGCTTGTTGGCCTATTTGGGCCCAAAATCACCAAATTAAAAAAATACCACTACAACCCTCATTTTTGCTAAAAGTTCCTAAAATTACCCAAAATACCCAAATTTGTCCAAAAATCATCTCAAACCACTCACCACTACCTAAATGAAACAAAATTCACCAAAATACCTCCAAAATTGCCCAAAATTAACAAAATGCCCCTCATGACCCGAAAATTCCAAAATTTTCAAAAATTCCCAAATATTCCAAAATTATCCCAAATATTCCCAATTTAATTTTTTTTATCATTAATTTGACCTAATTTGACCAAAAGCCCCAACTTTCCCTTAAAGGACCAAATGTCCCAAAATTAACCCCAATCTTGGCTCAATTGACCCCAATCTTGCCTAATTTTAATTCCAAACAAATATTCAGTATCCCCAATCCTAATCTAAATAAAATTCAAGCTCAATTTGACCCAATTGCAAACCCAATTTTACCTAAATCAAAAAGCCCCAATTTTGACCATATGCCTAAATCCATCAAATTAGCCCACCAATTCAATTCAAAATCACTTGAAATTTTTCCAAATATTTCATGACATCCCCCTACACCAAATTTTACATTAAATTATCCCAAAGTTTTAGCCCAAAATCACTTTAAAATGCAAAAGCCCAAGCCCACCACATTTAATTTCAAAAGCCCAACTCCAAAGCCCACATGACAACTCTTTCTCTTCATCATACATTTGATTAAAATCATTCATAAAGTACTAAACTCAAAATCAGAGCATTCCAAATCAAGCATCATGCAAAAATCCCCCCAAATATCTTGAAAATTCAAAAATCCCTCCTAATGAAAGTTAACCAAGCCAAAGGTAAGCCATGAAGCCACCTCTAATCCATATGCAAGTCATAAGAGCCATACCACACCACCATACTATTAGTGGCAAGAGGCCAAGCTACTTTCAAGACCACTTAATATTCTTTTAACCCTTTTAATGACACGCTTAAACGTATGATTAACCCAAATCCTTCGGATGGAGACCTCTCCACACCATTTTAGCTGAGCCACCTGTTCTTGGTCAGCCATGGGGAGTCACCCAAGCCATTTCCATGAGGCTAAACCCAAGCTTTATCCAACTTAGCCTAAAGCCCTTTCCACTTAAATTAATCACCTCTACCCATGCACAAACCCAATTGACTTCAGATTTGACCACTACTGACTATCCTCAGTGGGGTGGTGACCTGTGCCTGACCGATCAACCACCTAGGCTGTCGGAAAAGCCACCCCCAAGAGCATCTCCATGACTAAAACTCAAAATTAAACCCAAACAAGCTGGCTCATCCCAATTTGATTTTTTCACATTGTTGGCATCCACATAAGCAACTTAAAGCACCCACCAGTTGCCCATAGTGGCCTCTCCTTCCCCCTCTATTTAAACTCTATGGCCAAACAAAGAGAGCTTGAATTTCCTTGGGGAGACTCTGTCAAATTGCTTCCAGAGCTTCCATAAGCCCTCTTGAGTTCAATCTCACTATCCTTAGCCACTCAAATCCAATGCTCGAGCTTAAATTTGTAGCTCAATCCTTAGGTCGAAACAGGACATCACCAAAAACTCCACCAAATTTAAATTAATTGCACCCACACCATCATGACAGTGAGAGAAGAAGATCCCCCACAGAAGCCCCATAACCAGAGCACCCTAAGGTGGAATTTGATCAACACCCCAAACCAACCTTGGTCGAAATCATACCTAGGCATTTCACCACGGCTTGAGCCTTCATCTAGGAGCTCTTTGGACCCCCACAAAGCTTCCACAAGCATCCAATCGAGGCTCCCTCTCTTGGACCAAGGTATTGAATTTAAACCCTAAACTGAGCTTCATTTAATTCTCCATGAGCATAGAGTTGATTTAGGGGTTGATTAACCATATGGACGTGTGCGTCTTATCAAGATGAGTCGATAGGAACAAACCTCACTTAATTTGGCTGAGAATCGAGCGAGATATTAGGTCTAGAAGGTGGACATTTCTCAGAATAGAGGCTTTGGGGATGATGATGGAGCATCGTTGGATCGCGCTTTTATGAGACGGACGTGATGGAGCCGAACAAAAGAATGGAGCATGAACCGCGGGTTGATAGGGCAGATATGTGGACGACGGCGCCGAATTAGAAAACGTCGCTTGTAAACCCCAACGTGTACGAGGATTGCATGGCGCCGCATCACTTAAGTAGAAAAATAGGGATTTTATAATTTAAATAAATAACAGAAGTTCAAAAATCCATAAATTTTTTTAGAAATATCACAAAAATAAAATAAAAATACCCTATTGCTCAGTGAATAGAGGAGAACAATGTGGAAATATTTTCATGTCCATTTGATGCATATTTTATTTTAAATTAATTAAATAGTGTTTTTTTAATTTTGATTCTCTATTTGCATAGATATTTCACCATGGCATGGGACCATGGGGCATTTGATGGCTCTATTGTTAGGCATATTTCCCTAATTTTTCAAAGATCAGGGGCATCTCTAACTATAGATATCTAATTTTCAAGTTAATGATCGCTGTTTTGTAAAAAAAATCATAATAATTAAAATACTCATCAAAAAATACCAAAATTTTCTTGGTAGGTTCATTATTATTAGAGTATCCTAGGAAAAATATAAGCTTGATTTCGCTCATTAAAAATAACCTTAATTGTCACCAGCTCTAAAAATGAAAAGAAAATTAATTTGGAGTGATTATAAATGTAAATGACATAACAACTATTCTACCCTGTAATTGAATATTAAAGGAGTTCCCCATAAAAAATTCAAGTCAATTGGAGTTAATTTGACCACTCAAATGGATTAATCAAGAGAAATTACATTTTTGGCATTAAAATAATTCTAATAATTAAAATACAACTGAAAAGAATCACCAAATTGGTTTTGGGAGCTCCTTATAGCCAAAGGAATATATGAAAAATAAAATTTGAATTAAAATAAATTCTTCTTTTTTAAGCTATTTTAAGCCTTTAAATAATTAAAAATTAATTCAAAATCACAAAAATTGCAAAATTGTAAAAAATAAACTAAAATTTTACATTTGGCTTCTTGATCACTTAGGACCAACAAAAATAATTTTCCTAATTCTCTAAGTTAAAATATTAATTTTAAAAGCTTAAAAAATGAATTTTCCTTAATTTCTCACTAAAATAATTCCAATATTTAAAATATAAATAAAAAAAATATGAAATTTGTCTCTTTGGGATCCCTGGACTCATAGAGATTTTGTTAAAAATAATAAACTTAATTTTCTACTTAAATAATATTTTCTACTTAAAAATATTCTCAAAATAAACAAATAATTATAATAATTAAATTAAACATCTAAAAATCATGAAAATTGGTCTAAGTGGTCCTCTGCCCTAGGTGAAATTGCAATAATTTTATTAAGGATAGAAGTTTTATTTTAATTGATTATTAAATTTTCATTAAAAATCCCTTTTTTGCATTATAAAAATTAAATAAATTTAGTAAAATAACATTTTCTCCTCTCATGTTTTAATTAACCCATGAGTGAGGTAACATAAAATTTTCAAGTCATTTGAATTTAATTTAATGAATTATAGGGTATTAAGTCCTTTGGTGAAAAAGGGCACTTTTGAAATTTAAAATTTAATTAATATTTAGGCTTAACCAAAGGACTAAATGGGCAACAAATAATCTTATTTCACATGTCTTGATGATTGAAACATAAAAGGGATAAGTGGTAGAAACCAATTCCATTTTTCTCTTCTAAAGGATAAATCTGTAATTTTTTAAAATTAATGAAATTTGGAAGAATATTTAAATAAGGAGAAATAAAAGTGAGGGGTATTTTGGAAGATCATAACTCAATGATTTGAAGCCCCCAATTGATAGTTTTAAAATGATTTTTAATTCATGATAATGATTAAGAATGTAAATATTTTAAAAAAATCTTTTTTCTTAAAATTGTAAATCTACTCATTAAATCTTAAGGGCTTAGTAGTGACATAGGCTTAATCAAACTTTTGTCTAATGAGGTTTAGAAAATAATTTATAATTAATTTAATACCTTTCAAAACACTACAAGCCCATTCTCTAAAAACCAAATTAATTAAACTCCTTAATTAAGTCAAGTTGCCTCGATGGGTCTTTACCTATATAAATCATAAGTGAGATATCAAGTGATGATTAACCCACTCAAGGGATAATCAAAACATCAAAATTAACTGAGCATATGGGTATTAACTGGATGAACTATATAACAAACACAATAAAATTAAAGCGAACTCAAGATAATTCCAAGGACTATGAAATATCTAGGGTATTGCCCGATACTTCATCATAATTCTTTGGAAATCTTGAAGGACATCTCAACTTATTATGATTTGCTTAATGGAATCATCCTCAAAATTTAGATCCACTAAGGTATGACATAGGATATGATAGACACACCTCAAGTTGTACTGTCTACTTTTACTGCAAGCATGGTTTAATTCCTGCAAAAATCATATATATATTCCTTGCAATGATACTAAAGTTCCAGATGGAGGAACGAGAAGACTCGCTAGGTACACTTTTACAGTTTACAATACTTTGTTTTTTGTACTTTCTACATTGTACTTTTATGCTTACGAACTTGCATGCTAAACAACGATATCACCCTGCATAAAAACCAAAACTGCTAGGATAACCACAAAACTGAAATGAAAACCAAACTAAAATTAATCATAATAAAATTCACCTCCACAATATTCAAAATATAAGACAACTCAAATTTTAATCACAAACATCACAAACAGGAATTGCAACTAAATTAAAATATCTCTATCGGATGATCAAGAATCCCTTGAAGGAGGTAATCTATGGTTGCTAATGAGATTTCCCACGGTCTAAATGAAAGTATGGAACTCATTGAGTTGAGTTTAGTAAATTCATTTAGACTAAGTGAATCTGATAGAAAATAGTGGTATCGGAACGAGGGAACCGTAGGATCTTAACCGGTGTCACTCTAATCAACTTTAATATGCCCCATAATATTTAAAGAACCATAAACATAGGCACATTTGATTTGACATCATAACTCAACACATTAGAAAACTTAAACTCACCACGATAACGAGCTTGGAGCTAACATCGCGGGCAGCATGACCATCTTCAATAAGATAACATGTCTTCACCAGTTAAACCATTCTTTAGAAATAAATAACAAATTTATATGAATTTGAGGTTGTTTTCTTATGCAACATAAATCCTCACTTTACCTTTAGGCCTTTGTATAGCTCTGCTATACAATTTATGCCCTAACCTGCTTTAGGATTCCGAGGTTGTCGTCTGTTACGACCTAAATCCTCACATCTTCTAGGCTATTTGTGTGATCATTTCACACAAATATAAGCACTAATTAATAAAATTGGCAGGATGAAATATTTAAATATTTTTCTTCTAAATTGAAGCCAATCCATAGGATAGCTTGGAAAGTCATCGAGGTTCTCATCCGGATCTATGACATCCCCTAGTTCTTCCTTTTTTGGATTCCAAAGTAAAATGTTCCAAACTTGAGTCATTCCCCTTTCACACCTTTTTGACAGATCTCATTGAAAAATCATAATCCTTTGACCTCTTTGAAGATAATATCCCATGATTTTTATTGAGAGTTTTCTTAGGCGACTTCGATTTTCTAAGATGTAATTAACTATAGAGGCTTGCTCTTATAAGAAGCATTTTCGAACCCAGATTAATATAAACCTATTCAATTCTTCATATTAAATAAGGGAATTTTTCTATCAAGATTAAAAATGGTTTTGTAGACTTAAACGGATGTCATACAATCTTTAGTTTATTTAATCGAGCCTTCATGAGTAAGTAATGTGTTTATCCCTCGGGATAGGTGCACTACTTGCGGTATTAGGCTCGTTTATTTGAATTACTGGAGATATGAGATCAGTTCAGTCTTGTATTTTCAAAAACATTTAAAATACTTTTTTTATCTATATGTGTATATATATAATTAAATTAAATTAAAATAGATGTTAGGATATTCATCCTAGCAGCCGACAACATAACAACTCCTTAACCAAAATTGTGTCGACAACGACCAAACTCAAATTAATTGAATTGTTATATTTATTAGGTATACACATTATATAAATTTCTTATATCTTAAAAAATTTGACAAGAAAAATTATAGAAAAATAATAAAAATGGAAAAACATTTCTAGAACATAATGTTGAAAACAGTTTGCAAAACAGAAATTAGATGGTTCCTGAAAACCAAATTGTATAAGCATGTACCAATTTCTTAAAAAAGACAAATCCAAAAAGAAATAATTTATTTTTTTACTTTTGAAGCCCATAAAATGGATAAAATTATTCTCAAAGTATAATCATGCTTGCTCTGCAAGCTACTGAAGACATTTTATAAATTTGGCATGAAACAAAACAAAAAAAATGATGACTATATTGAGCAAAAAATTAATTCCAAAAATTCAATAAAATAAAAAAACATAAAATAAATATGGAAGGCTTAACAAATCCCAAAATTAAGTCAGAAAAAAAAAATTTGGTACTATACTACAATATCAGATGTTCCCCTTTGCAGAAAAATATCTTCCTTGACATTCAAAATTACAAAATATCAAACAAATCTGCATTAAATTGTTGCATGTTAGCCTCTTTCTCACACATGGCTTACCTTTCTGATTAGTGCTTCCACTGAACCCTAACCATAGGGATATTCTTAATCCTTATATTTCTCATATCAAAAGCCATAATACACTTTGGTTCATCTCTATAGGTTAAGTTAGGTTATATCCCAACCTCATCAGGGACTCTATGCTCAATATCAAAAATTCACTTTCTTAAAAAATAGATTAAATATATCATGCACATGTTATCAAAATATCACTTTCTTAAACTAGATAGATGAAACACAACATGCTCATCTAATACATGATCAGGGTATAATAATCAATAGGTACAATTACCAAACCTATCGATCACCTCAAAAGGCCAAATGGATCTCAGACTCAGCTTACTCACTCTGCCAAATATACTCACCCCTTTCATGGGATTGACCTTCAAAAATACAAAATCACTCAACTAAAATTCAACACCTCAATGCTTTGGGTCATAATATTTCCTTGCTTGTGCTGCTCTCAATTTATCTTGGATTGGTGTGATCTTCTCTGTGGCATCATCTACTAACTTTAAACCTATCAATCCACATTCACCCATCTCAATCTAAGATTAGGATTTCCTGCACCTTCTATCATTTAATGTCTCATATTTTGTCATTCCATTACATGACCAAATGCTATTTATATAGGAAAATTCAATCAAAGGAATATGATTCTCCCAACCTCTCAAAAATTCAAGTGCACATAATCTCAATTAAACTTTCAACACCTGATTAATCCTATAAGACTAATTATTTGCCTATGGGTAAAAAATTGTATTGAAGTTTAACTTAGTCCCCATACCTTTGTAAGTACCTCTCCAAAATTTAGAAGTGAATTTTTCATCATGATCATAAATAATGACCTTTGATATCCCATGTTGTCTAACAATCTCACATATGTAAAACTATGTTAACTTCTCAAATAAATCTATCTGTCTCATTCAATGAAAATGTGCTTACTTTTTCAACCGGTCAACCACCTCTAATATAACATCATGAACTTGTTTGGACCTTAGAAAACTCATAACAAAATGCATAGTGACATCCTCCAACTTCCACTCAATAACAAGTTAAGGTTGAAGCAAACCCCTAGGTTTTCAATGCTTTCTATTCACTATTTGACATGTCTCACATCTCAAAATAAACTTGACCACCTCATGCTTAAATCTAGGCCACCAGAACATCAACTTCAAATCATGATATATCATACTTCTCTGTGGATAAAATGTACATCCAGGAAAATGAGCCTAGTGTAATATCTCCTTTTTTAGATCACCATTGGAAAGAACCCAAAGTCGATACCCACAAGTCAACACTGCATGATCTACATGTAGATCTTGTCATCTACTTGAATAAATTTGATCAAATGGTTTGGCATACTCATCATCTAGCCTCAGAGTTAACTTAATTCCCTTCTAAAATCCTCTCTTTTTGCACCTCTTCTACCTGACATTATTAAGGATGATGAGGGAAGGCAATAGTTAGATCCTGGTGCATAGAGATTCGATACTCCCTCTTTCTCTACTTTTTGCTTTGTTGTCAAAGATTCGATCATTGGAGGGCCAGTGACCACGTCACGACATATAGAACCTTCAACATCCCCTTAAAAAAGTATGTTTTGATCATGTTATCATATGATCATGTTATCATATGCTAGAATCATTTTTCAAAGGTACTTGGCATACTTAGAATGCTATCACTCTTTTTGTTCATACTCATTGCGATGTACATCAACCCATGGTCATCCTAGCAAGGGAATGAGCTTGGATCAAGCAAAGGAAGCTCATCTCCAAATATCATGAAGGTGAAAATCCCTAAAAACTCAATGCAATTTCCTTCCAACCAAGTTTTCTTATGTCATGTGTTAGAGAAGACCACTAGATTAGAAGTCCTTTTTCATGGATTTTCCTTTTCAAACTCATGAGATTCCTTTAATCCTTAACTCATTAAACTTGTAATTAGATTATTTTAATCCTACAATTTTAGGTAGCTCCAATCTTTGATTGATAGGTTGGAAAAATGAGAACATGAGAATGAAAAACCCCACTTGCTACTTCATTTATCAAGTTTTGGAGGATTATTCCATCCAAGAAATGAAGAATCACCCTGCACTTCTTTCGCCAAAAATAGTGGTGGCTTCACTATGTATCCATGAACCAATGCCTTGGATCTTATGTGAGAATGCAAGGATGGGTTTAGTTTGTTATCAAACACAACCAATCACATTTCTTGCATTACTTGCAAGATACTTTGCATTTGATTTTGATCAAATGATCATTTCAATTTGATCAGCTGCCCTAGCCCAGTTGAGAGATCACTTCGGTTTGGTTGGCTACTTCAACTCGATCAGTTGGTTGTCTACTCTGACTTGAATGATCTATCACTTCTCTCTAATCTGTTGTCCTAACCCACTAGATACTTTGGTCTGATCAATTGCCCCAAGTTGAGCAACTAATTAATTTGGTCTGGCCAGCCATCTCGGTTTGATTAAACCTTATGGGTCATGATACTTGTTTGACCATTCTTGATCTGCCCCATGAGTCGAATTGATCAAGCTCATTTACTTGTTGCATTTCTTGCATGTGTATTTATAATGGTTGCATGACATTGCTATTTGTTTAAATTATTTTTTTGTATGCACAAAAAAAAAGATATCTTCAAATGTAAATACTATTGCATGAAAAAGAAATTAAAATTTTCTTTTAATGAACTCATCTTCAAATGTAGAGCTACCCATTATTGGTCATGAGGCTTTAATGATGATTGCTTGATGAGTAAGACTCAATAATAATTTTGAGTTATTACATTGGAATCAACACACGTATGAATGTGCTAAGGTTCCATGGGTTCTATTGTATCTCACCTTGTATTTTACGGATCCACATTTAATGGTACTACTTTAAAATAAATTTTTTTTATTTTCTCAATTTATGATATCCACCATATTTTAAAATTATGCAATTAGCAAAACTAGGCTATATGTGAGGCCAACTTATTAAAAAAACCTTTTGGTTGTGTTGACCTCACTTTTGGTTGAGGTCTAGAAACTTCTTTAGTAGCCTAGGTCTAGCCATAGGACTTTNGTTAGTATTAGCTTAATGATTAGTAAAGTATTATGAAGTTCTTTTTCTTATGAATTATCTAAGTGAAAATTGCAATTTTTTTAAAAGAAATAGAGGATTAGAAATCTTAGACTTAATTACTGAATATCCTAGCACCTTTAGTATTACTGAAGTTGGATTTTGAATTTTTCTTAAGTTATGCTATTATGTTTAGAGAACTTAAAAATGAAAGTCTAGAAGTTAAACTATTTATCATAAGTCATATTTTTATGTAGTAGAGGAGTTACTTGAGGACAAGAACATGTAAGTTTGGGGATATTGATACACCAAAAATATATGCATTTTAGACCCATATTTTATACTTATTTTTGGTGATATTGCACCTTAATGGAAGGTATTTTGAATTGAAGGTTGTTGATTTTTAGGACTTAAATCAAAAAGGAAGCAAAAAGGATGGAATTTGGAGTCAAAATGACATTTTTAAAGAAGTACTCAATGCCAACCGCGCAGAAGAACAAAACAGCTAAAATTTTTACTCAGCGCCGACGACGCCAAAGGCGGTTCAGCCCCCGTTTGTAGAAGGTTCGATGTATTTGGATGATTTTTGAAGATTTTTGGAGGAACCTCTTAGAGAACCGACCTTGGGCTTTATATGGGGCCGGAATTCATCATAAAAGTGACTCCTTTTCGCTTCAAGACATTCCTCCATGCTCCTTTTTGTCCATTCTTCATAATCCATCTTCATTCCACCACCATATTGGAGTCCATTAGTGATTTTTATTTTATATTTTAGAGTTTGTGTGGTGAGATTTAGTGTGAAACTTTTTGTAAGAGTGTTGGGAAGGAGAAAAGTGAGAGATATCTTCTTCCTGCATTTCTAAGGAAAGGCTACAAAAGTTTTTTCTTTGAGAATGAGTTTCAGATAAGTTTTGTTTGTTTATTAGTGTTTTATGAACTTTCTTTTATCTATGAAATTTTTTTTTTTGTTGTGTCTTTCTCATGAAGTCTGAGAAGTTTGCTCTATCTTTCTCCCTACTCTGAGATATGGTGAAATGAAGAGATAACATGATGTGCCAGTATTAGAATATAAAATAAAGTGTGATGATTTTTTAGCTCTGAACTTAATTTACATTTTAATTTGGTAAATTGAATTGTTAAAATATGTTGTGAAACATATGATCTAGCAAAATGGAGTATGAGTTCTACAACAGAGTGAGGATCACATTTGATTTCATGGAGGAGAAATTTGTTTCAAGAAATTAAGTGCAAATACATAGGGAAATATTCTTTGTTGGGTATAGAATTGTAGAATCTTTATGGTAAGACTAAAATCCCTAATTCGGTCTTAGTGTTTAAAAACTAAAGCGAGAGTTAGCTTTCAGGTGAAGGGAAGTGGGAGCTCTGGAGTGGGAGCCGGTATCCTCCTAGCCTAGACACAGATTTAGGGACTAAACCTAGGATTAGCCAATGATTTTATATGCACTGTATCAGGGTAGAGAATTATAATTTCTCCTATTTGGCACAATACATATTATAAACATTTATCTCATCTCATTTCACCAGAACCTCATTGTAGTGGGAATGTTGCTTTCTCACAAAAGAAATCTTCATTACATAAACTTAATTAGTAGATTAGTATTTACATTTTTAAACTTTGCATTTCTATTTTGCTAATATTTAAGTACTTTTTTTATAACATCTCAACATTCGAAATTAGTGATAGTGATTTAGTTTGATTTTCTGTAAATTTCCTAGTAAAACTTATATTTGCCAATTTACACCTTCCTTGGGGGATCGATATTTGGAGCTTAAATAGAAAGTCCTTTATTACTTGATAATGATATGTATACTTGTGTAGAATCCCATTATTAATTTCCTATAATTATATATATTTTACACAACCTACTTTTCATATAAGGATCAAGTTATTGGCGCTCTAGTGGTGTCAACTTTATAAATCCCTGCATATTAAAATCGGGATCATGCAACTGTTTACTTCTTAGAGATATATACATCATACATGGAAGTTCATACACTTAACCAAGATTGTTTTTCTAAGGGAAGCAGTTATGTTGCGGGCCTATCTCTAACCAGTATCCCATCTGAACAGGAAATCCTTGCTGCCCTTTAGGATATCAATCCCAATAAGGCCCCTGGCCTTGATTGTTTTACTTCCATATTTTACATTAAATGTTGGAACATCATATGCAAAGAGGTAACTTTGGCTATACACAGCTTTTTCATGGGTAATGATCCCGAAAAATATTTTACTTCCTCTCTCATTGTGCTTATCCCCAAATCTAATATTAAAACTAGCTGGGACAACTTTAGACCTATTTCACTCACTACTATCATGTCTAAAGTCATTAACAAAATAATTGTGTCTGGACTCCAACCTCATCTCTCTACTCTCATTTGTCCTCGACAATCAGCTTTTATTCGTGGTAGGGAGATATGTGACAGTGTTTTACTTACTGAAGAATTGGTGGAGGATTTGGACAAGAAGTGCAGGGGTGGCAATATGGTTCTCAAGTTGGATCTTAAGAAAGTTTTTGAAACAATATGTTTGGATTTCATTATTAACACTCTTCATGCTAGAGGTTTTTCCTCTAATTTTTGTATTCTTATTAAAATATGGTTATGTAATAACCAGTATAGTGTTGTTGTTAATGGCAGCTTCTGTGGCTTCTTTTTTGCTAAGAGAGGTATAAAACCCCCTTTTACCTACAATTTTCATAATGGCTTTTGTTTATTTCTCTAAACTTATCAACAATTTGTATGAAACTCGTCCTTACCTACCCTATAATCATAAATCTAAGATTCAGGTAAGCCACTTAGCATATGCTGATGATGCTATTATTTCCAATGCCTCCAAACTTTCTATGAAAGTTTTAATGAAATCCCTTAATCTTTTTTAGCAAACTTCTAGGCTTCAGCTTAATAAATCTAAATATCAATTATACTTTGGGAAATATTTTAGCACTGATCATTCCAGCTTGGTCACCTCTCATACTGGTTACACTATGGCACCTCTCCCTCTTAAATGTCTTGGTGTTAACCTCCTTAGAGGCAAAAAGAAACATACTCAACTTGATTTTTTTGTTGAGAAAATCAAAAATAGAATTAATGAGTGGAGAAATGTTTTTCTTTCCTTTGGGGGAAGGCTTATTCTTTTGCAAAGTGTTCTTCAAAGCATTCCTCTATATGCCATGCAAGTTCTTAACTTAAAGAAGAGCACTCAGAAATCTCTTGAGCATATTTTAAATAAATTCTTGTGGTCTGGGTCTGGTAAAACTAAGCCATGGTTGTCTTAGCATAAAATTTGTAAACCTCTATCAGTTGGGGGTTTGGGGTTTAAAAATCTGCATCATATTGCTGAGATCAAAATGTGTAAGCTGTAGTATAAATTTAAAGTTGCTCATCCCTTTAGGCTCAATTTATTCTCCATAAATACAGCTCTCATGTGCACCCTGCTTTGGTTAATTGGAAGGTAGGGGATTCTAAAATTTGGAAATCTATATTTAAGGCTAGATCCCTTGCCATTCGTTTCATTTATTGGGATATTGGTGAGGGGAAGTTCTCTTTTTTGGCATGAACTGTGGGGTCCCTCTATTTTTCAGAATGCTGCATCTCCTCTTAATGACAATCTATTAGTCTCTGATTTTTGGATTAATGAAAATTGGGACACTGAAAATCTTAAACTTTTGGTAGGAGAAGAGGTTGCTATTATTAATCCCATTCTTCCAAATAAGCTTGATAAACCCATTTGGAAGTTTACCTCTACTGCCTCCATTTCAAAAATGTTGTATCACAATATGAATACCTTTCAAGACTAGAAATGGGGTTTACAGATTTGGAATTGTTACACTTTTCCCTCTATCTCCATTTTTCTGTTGATATTTTTTCAATCCTTACTCCCCTTGATGATATCTTAAAGCTCAAAGGTTTAAGATTGGCCTCCAAGTGTTTCTTATGCAATTGTGATGACAAAATGTACACACATTTGTTTTTCTCTTGCTCTTTTGCACGCTGTTTGGAATATGGTTAACCAGTTCTTTAATATTCACTGGCCCTTGTCTTCTCGTTTGGAAGACTTTTTGGATGCATGTAAATTTTCTCAGAGATATGATAAAATGTTTGCCTACTTTCCTTTAATTGTTCTATGGTTTTAATGGACTGTCAGGAATAGTTACAAGCATAACAACTCCCCTCATGCTCCTCCTCTCACTGTTTCTCATATTTTATCTTACTATTTTAAAGCTATCAAGTTCTTGGCTAAAAAAAAGTGCAGTATCACCCAGGGTGGACGACCTCTTCTTGTGAGATGGTAACCCCCTCCTCACACTTGGATCAAGGCTAACATAGATGGGTGTTGGACTCCTAATGGTGTTGGCACGGGAGGGGGGTGTTCAGAAGAAATAATGGGAGATTGTTATGTTTCTTTGCAACCCGTGTTAACACTGATGATCCCACGGAAACTGAATGTTGGGTAGCTCTTTTTGCTATTCAAAATCGCTATTATATTTAAAATTCCTAAGCTTGTTATTGAAACTGACTCTAAGATCATGTGTGACATGCTTATAAAGGACAGTACACCATTTTGGAACTTATTTCATATCTGCAATCGTATTTGGCACCTTATAACCTTTAATCAGATTCATGTGCTTTTCGCTTTTATTCACAGAGAAGGCAATGCCCCTGCTGACTGGTTAGCAAAAAAAGGTAATGATGGGATTCTTATTGGTTTACACTCTCCCTTGCCTCTAAATAGGCTCTTATTTGGAGATAACCTCAATCTTCCTTATATCACATGTTGATGTTGTACATTTTTTTCTGTTTTCTTTTATGTGTTGGCCCCCTTACTGTTTCTCTAATGATTTTCCTTTAGAACCAGTTGTTTTCATTCCTTTACTATTTCACTACTGTCACCATCTCTTTTTGATGCATTCCTTTAGTTTGGCAACATATGTTTTACCTTTTTATGGATTTTGAGATACCCTGGAAGTTTTGCTGCTCAGGTGTTGGAAGGACATATGTTCTCATTATCAATTCTCGGCTGCCTCCTTTTCTCAGTTACCTACATGTAGGTTGCTTTTGGACTATACTGAGAGATGGGCTAACTTCTGTTCTTTGGTTTAAAGGCTGTGTGCTATGCCCCTCACTGTACCTATTTTGTTTCCTTTTGGATTTGCTGCTCTTTCCCATGAAGACATGGTTTCTCTCAGATTTACATGTATTTTGGGTATACTTTTCCTTTGGTATACAATTTTTTGGGTATACATGTACTTTTGAGTTTTTTTTTTCATTATTTTTTTCTTTGTTGTGCAGAGTTGTAATATGGATAGTGGAACCCCTAGGACTTTAATGTATTTTTTCTTTTAGATGGGGATCCACTATGCCTCCTAATGATTGTAACCTTTTGGAAATCACACCAAATTTCCTAATTGGGGGATGAAGCTTCTTCTGATTGATAGTGTTGTACTTTTCACTAAGTGCAACGATCTCATAATCTCCAAACTTGCTCTTCTTATAAAGACAATCTTTCAAGAGATTTTTACATAACCGGGCATTTTCTAGCACCTTAATAGTTGGCTTTTTGAATATTATCAAGAATTTAAAAAATTACTAATCCAGTTGTTGTTGTTGGAGTCCATGTGCAAATGAAGGTGGTGGTTTTTCTAAGTCAACCTTAATTGGAGACACCAGTTAGCCTAACACAATCCTAAAAATAGCTAAGACAAGAAAAATGAAGGGAACAAGGTTAGGAGAATTATGATCTTGTTGATGTTGCATAGAGGTGGTGAGCGAGTTTCTAACTTTTAGTCTCATTGTATTTCAATCATCCAATCATATTCGTTAAGATCAAAATTTTCCATTTTTTCCTTGGTTAACCCTAAATTTTAGTTAAGAACGAAAATCTAAAATGACTATTTTGCCCTTGGGGTACTTTACCTCATAACTTATTAAACCCAACTCAAATGACTTGAACATTCAGAATGGCATATCCATGAGTTAGTTGAAACATCAGAAGAGAATAACTGGTTTTTCTTTTGTGTTTTTAAATTAAGAAAATAGAGTTTTCAAAATTGATTTATTTAACTAGCTAAAATAAAGTTTTTATTTATGAGAAAATTATTAGAGGTTTCCTTTAGTCAGAGAAACACTTAGGCAAAATTTTATGATTTTTTAAATTAAATTATTATTATTGTTATTTAATTTTGTATTAATTTCAATAATTTAAATTAAATAGAAAATAATATTTTGATGACCAAATTTATTTTTTATATTTTTATTAGACCTCTCTGAGTTTTAAAAACTCACAGAATAAAATTTTGTATTTTTATAATTTTTTAATTTATTTATTACAATTACTTTAATGAGAAAATAAGGAAAATTCACCTTTAAGCTATTAAAATCTATTTTTAACTTAGAAAAATTAGGGAAAATATCCTAATGAATTCTAAGTTATTAGGGAAAGCTTGTACATATTTTGAACCATTTTTTGTATTTTTGAAAATTTTGATTATTTTAATTATTTTTAATTCAAAATACATTTTGAAAATGAAATATTTTCAAAAAATAAATTTTATTTTTATTAAAAGCCCCTGATCACAAGGAACTTAGAAAACTATTTTTCATGATTCTTCTAAGCTTATTTAATTTATTATAAATATTTTTGTACAAAAATACAAATTTTATTTAAAAATCAATTTTAGTGCTTAAACAAGCTAAATAATTTTTTAATTTTTACAGTAAGTAAACATGTTTTTTATGCACAATGTGAAACTAACTTTGTCAACTTTTGATAAGTATATAGTTTACATAAATTAACACAATGTGTATACATGTGGTTAAATATAGAAATGTACAAAATAATTCAAAAGATCATAATATTTTTCCTAGACTTCTCTGATCACAAGAAAACTACTAAAATTATCCTCACAATTTTCTAAATGATATTTTGATTCATAAAATTAAAATAAGCCAAAATGGCCACCCTAGCTTGAAAATTAGGGCTAGAAGCATAGAGATGCCTTCTGAGCTTGGAAAAATAGAAGAACATCCCCTTTGTGATGAGGAATAAACCTTAGAAATTTCAAGCCATAGTGAGCCATATTTAGTCATGGAGAATCAAAATACCACAGAGGGTATTTAACTAATTAAAAATCATATACTTGGCAAATAATCTTTATTTTTAGTCCACATTATTATCCTCTATTCCCTGAACAAGTAAGTGTTTTTCTTTTATTTTTATGATTTTTGTAGAGAAAGATATGGATTATTGACTTTAGGTATTAAAATAAATTTAGAAAGTCCATAATTTTCTAATTATCCACGCAACACCACCTCATCCGATGATGGCTCTGAGCTCACACAGCCATTCAATGTCGTCATCCACCTCAACTACCAGGTGGCCCGCCTTTTTGCTCTAATGATTTATTCGACTCCGTCTCCTCCATTGATTAAATGAACGCGTGATCCGACAACTCCCCGTTACCGTCCCCAAATGACTTAGCCCGAGAACCGTTCACACTAAAACCCTAAGAGCTTTGTCTAGATTCAACCAAATCGCATAGGTTTTTTTTTAAACATTCATCTACTCAAGACAAACACATCTAAAAAGTTAATATTGTATGAAATCAAGCCATTACAAATAGAGAATCAAAAGAAGCTCGGGCTAGGGTTAGAGCTCAATACCTTTATTTAAGAGGGGAGACCTCACACAGATGGTTGTGGTAGCTTTGATTGAGTCCAATGAACCTCTAAATGAAGTTCTGTGCTCTGGTGAATTGTCTAGCTTTGATTTTGATCAAACTCGATTTCAAGTGTTGGTTTAGAGCTAGGTTAGCAGCTGTTTAAGAGCGAGCTATTGTGGGGGATCAACTCCTTTCATTGTGAATATGGTGTGTGCACAATTAATTAGAGTTTGGTTCACTGTGGAGTTGTGGAGAAGAATGTTCTAATTTTGGCTTGATTTTAAGCTCAAAATTGATTTGTCACAGAGGGAACCAGAGGGTGAAGATGGTTGGCTTGAGCTTAGGAATGCTTCGAGTGCTCTAGTGAGATTTTGACAGAGTTTCCCCTAGAATTTGGGTTAGCTCTCCTTTGGCCATGGAGGGGGCTAATTAAATAGAAAGGCTTGGGATGGCCACCAGATTCAATTGGTGGGTGTGAATTGATGCTTAGGTGGAGGGATGAAGAGCTCTAAAGACCAATCAGACCTGGCCAACTCAGGTGAGTTTAATTTTGAGTTTTGGCCAATGGGGGCTCCTCTGGGTAGTTGTTTCTAGCGACTGAGGAGGTGGCTAACCAAGGTTTAGTCACTTTTTGGCTCAGGAAGGTCAGGGGAGAGTTAATTATTATTTACTTCCAATGGCAAGTGTGATGGCAAAGTATTTTCAAATAAGTTTCAAATGTGGTTAAGGTCCCTTAAATTAAGGGAACATTGGTCTATAGCTCACCTATGTGGTTTAGGTGGGTTTCGACTGGTCAATAAAGTCCAAATGGTGGCTGTGGTGACATTAATTTGGTGGCATTGGTATGGCTAAGTCAATTTTGGTGAAGGGGTTCAATTTGGGTAAAAATGGCTAGAAGTTGGGTTTTAGTTAGGCTAGCCATGACATTGAGCCCAATTGATTGATCAATTTGGTGTAGATTATTATCATGAGGTAGAAAAGATTTGGAGTGATTTTGAATTGGTTTGGAGGTTCAATTTGGAGGATTTTGGGTATTTGGTCAATTTGGGGGTGTTATGTTAAACTTGGGTTTAAGTTAGGCTAAGGTTGGGTTAAGTTGAAATTGATGGTTCAAAATGCTCTAGAGGAATATCATAAAGAGTTTTCAACATAAGTTGGGTGTCAATTTTGGGGTTAGGGATTTCAATTTGGTGGAATTTGGAGACATAGCCAATTTGGAGCAAGTTTGGAGATTTTGAATGTTGGAGTGAAATTGAGGCTTGAACACAGCCAATTGAAGGTCCAATTTGATGAAGAATTTAGGACTCAAAGTAGGGCAATTGAGCAGATCATATGGTTCAATTAAGTTAGATTAAGTCATAGGGTCAAAATTGGGGGTTTAATTTGGAGCAAAATTAAGCTCAAAGAATGGGTCAATAAGAGTTGGAATTGGCTTAAATTAATCATATGAAAGATGAATTTGAGTTTAGAATTGAAATTAGGAAGGATTAGGGCTAAATTAATGGGTATGTGAGGTGAATTTGGAGAAATTAGGCCTTTAAGGGAAATTTGGGTCCCGTCCTCGAAGGGAGGGAATCAGAATTTAGGCACTGACCCCGAAATGAGAATTGAAATTTAAGTATCAATCCCAAAATGAGAACCAGAATTTAGGTACCTACCTCGAAAGGATGGAATCAAAATTGAGGTACTGATTTCAAAATGGGATTGAATTTAGGTATCAATCCCAAAAAGAGAGTCAGAATTTAGGCATCGACCTCAAAGGGAGGGAGTCAGAATTTTGGTATTGAACTCAAAATGGGAATTGAAATTTAAGTATCAATCACAAAATAGAGAGTCGAAATTTAGGTATGGACCTCAAAGGGAGGCAATCAGAATTTAGGCACTGACCCCAAAATGAGAATTGAAATTTAAGTATCAATCCCAAAAAGAGAATCAGAATTTAGGTACCTACCTCGAAGAGAGGGAATCAAAATTTAACTACTGAGTCCAAAATGGGAATTGAAATTTAGGTATCAATCCCAAAAAGATAGTCAGAATTTAGGTACTGACCTCGAAAGGGGGAGTCAGAATTTAGGTACTGATCCCAAAATAAGGGAATCATAAGGGTTAACATTGGCAAAACAAAATTTGTGAAACTTTATGAGATTTTGTGCAGAATGTGAAATTCCACGGGGATGTGAAGAAAATTAGTGCAAACAAAGATAGTTGCGCTGCATGAGCAAAGAGTAAGAGACCTCAAAATCAAGGGAAAGAACTCAACAGATTAATTTTCTTTTCTTGTTGTTTTTATTAGATTTAATTATCAAAATATATTTTCAAAATTCACTTTTTGTTGGCTGACTTTCCAAAAGAGTATTTTATTTGAACTTTTATTATTATCAAATTTTTATTTTTTTGTTGTTTGTTCATTGTAGCTTACAACCAACACATGGTTTTGAGGCTCTTGATCTATTGCACAAAAGGGCAATTTAAGAAACTAACTGAATTCTAAAAGATATCTTCTTCCTGCATTTCTAGGGAAAGACTTCAAAGGATTTGCTTTGAGAAAGTTTTCAGATAAATATTATTTGTTTATTAGTATTGTATGAACTTTCTTTTATATATGGAATTTGTGTTAAATATTTCATAAAGTATAATTATTTTCTTTTTACATGAATCTTTTAAAAATTTTAATACTTCAAAAATACAAATTTGCTTTACTAAAAACAAAAAAACATAGTCTTATTCTCTATTGCCAAATATCTTAGCCCCTAGAATTAACCTTTATTATTGAAATTTTTTACTTAAATTTACTATATATTTAGAAGCATAAATATAGTTATCCAAAGTTAACCTCTAATACCAAAGGTCATGATAAATTTAAAATTTTGAAAATATAATTAATTGAGGACAAATAATATTAAGTTCTTTTTCTCTTTCTAAAAATAATTTTTCTTCTTCTCCCCCCCAAACATAAGTTTTAAAAGATTTTTACCCGAAGAGCTTTAAAAATGAAGGGTAAAAGAATGCATTAAATACATAAAAAAAAATTATACCTGTTGAAGATTCTGATTTTTGAACATTAATTTTGAAAATAATGCAGGTTCTAAAATGAAAACTATACGGCTAAAAATATTAAATTGCACATAATACATATAAAATTTGCTGAGAAAGAGCTAATCACAAAATAGAACAAAGTGCTGAAAATAACAATAGAACTAATCTAAATTCAAAAAATGAAAACAATCTTCCACATTACAGTTTCACCTAAGATAACAAACAAAGTCTAAATAACATCACAATACAAACAATACAATCACACAGTACAAACACAAGCAAACAAACAAAAAGATCACTAGTCAATATCATCTTCGTCTTCATCTACATCCAACTTCTGCTGCAGATATGGAGTAAACACAGGGTGAACAAGGAACTGAACTGAATGTTCTCCCCTCACGTATCTAACTGAAGATCATCATAAGCAGTATCATACTCAAATTTTTGTTGAATCAAATCATCAGTGTGAGCATTTCTGGCTTCCATAGTATGCATCCTATATTCCATCCTCAAAATATATCCATGTTGTATCATCATCTGATCCAAAAGTTTTCTGTTGCCGGAGTCACTAGAAGTAGGTCCATGAGAGGTAGAAGGAATATCCCTAGAAGTATAAGGAATATCTCTAGGCTTATGTCTTGATGTTAGTAGGCCCAATAGGTCTCTGAGGCTCAATCCTCTGCTCATCAGGTCTAATATCAACTCTTGCCTACGCACAAAGTGTGTAAATAAGAGCAGGGTGTGCCAATCTTGTAAAAGTCTCTCCTAGAGCAAAAGATCGAGTGTTCATATAAATAATATAACCCAGATTTATTTCCATAACTTGCTGAATACAGTAGTTTAAGATGGCTCTCTCTTTGATCACTCACTATGATGGTTCGTCGGAGTCATTCTTCCAGAAATAAAATAATGACAGGCATTAGATACTAAATTTAATTTAGTACAGGGAAAGTTAACTTTAACTCCATTTTTTTATTTTCCAAGCCCCTTCTCACTATTCAAAAAAGAAACAACTTCATGTAAAGCCTGATCTGTAATAGAAAAGGAATGATGCTGGCATCTATACACATCTTCTACAGAATAAAACTCATTTATTTTCTTTGGAGTAAATTCTATTGATTTTTCCATGAACAAATACATAATCATCAGAAGCTTCAGGAAGGTTGGCATAAAATTTCATTACAATCTCAACAATCGCATCAGCAGTAAAATAATGAGTTTCCAATTGCCGAGCAATAATCAAACGTTCAACTTCTTCTCCTAGATTTTTAAAACCTCGGTTCTGAATTAATTTCTTATCTTCACAAATGCTATAAAATCGAGCACTGTCTCTAAAGCTAACCAATCTCTTCTCATCATATTCTACTTTTCTTTTGCACGATCTAGGTGCTATAAAAAATTTAGAAAATTTTGAAAAATCTGAATAAATTCTAAAATTCCAAAAAATCAAATTGTAAAACATTTTAAACTTCAAATCACTATATAAGAGTTCATCACCAAAGGATTTTCTCATAAATTTCTCAAAAAAAAATTTTATATTTTTGAATCCATGCAATGTGAGATAAATCCTTGGTGATAACAAAAAGTTTTTAGTTTAAAGTGTAGCTCTTACCTAGAGAAGATAAAATCCGAAGTCATTTAGGATCTAAATCACCTCAAATCCGACAACAATAAAGTCCTAGCCACCCAAACCGAAGGTTGAAGATGACTTAAGCGTAAAAATGGTGGCCACAGTAAAATTGCAAATTTTTAGGGGTTAAAATCTACTGTTGGGTCGAGGGCGCCGTCAGCGCAGATTCCAGCACCGTCAGCGCTGAAGGCCCGAAAATTTCATATTTTGATTTTTGTTTTAATTTTCAATTTCCTATCAACCTACTCCAAAATTTTTATTATTTTAAACACAAATTTTTATTTTACAATAATTCACAAAACAAAATATTTCATGAACAGGAATTTTCTTAAACAACAACAAACTAACTTTTAATATGAAAGTGAACTTTTTACAAACACAATTTTTTAATTACACAATCACACATGTTAAAGAAACTAATTATAAATCAGCGTCAAAATCAAGCCACAACACCAAAACGATGTCACAAAACTATACACACAATCAAAGTTCATAATTCTAAAGAAAAAAAAACAAACCAAACCAAATTAAATCCACACAATTACACTAAATTTATATAATGTTCTAAAATAGATAGAGAATTTAAAGCTTCAATTATTACGCCTCTTCTTCAGTTCTTTCTCCTCCACTAATATCTCTCATAGATTTGTAATTAACATATAAGTTGTAGAAGGATCAGTACGAGAATTGATCTATCAAATTTTCTTTGATCCACCCATTTTCTTTAAATATCTGAAATAATCCTGCTTCAAAAGTTCAAGTGTGATCAAAATTTTCTTTCATTCTCTAATCTAGGTGATCAAAAAGGTATTTAAGATCTCTTACTGTATTCATAATATTCTGAAGTTCCCTTTCAATTTCTTCAATTTCTTTTCCAAAGCAAGCAAACTTCCAACTGTTGGGGGTATTAATGAAGTTGAAGCATGTGAAAATTGATCTATGATGGCTTCTAATACTTCATTTCTATTTTCATAATAATTCTCATTTATAGGATTCATGGGCTCCCAAGGTAATAAAGTCTTTTTCCAACTTTTATATAGAACTTGGGCTTGACTGCAAATCAAAAAGATGGTAGATAGATGCCTAAGTCCATAAATTGGTCCAGTAGTAAGGATGCCCATAATAGATTTAAATATAATAGACCCTATATCATGAGTTTTTCCATTTGAATGCACTAATTCAAATTAGCACATTCTTTGGTGACTCTACTAATTTTCATAGTAGGGAGTAATTTTGCAGCAATTAAAAAATTTCATTGCTTTGAAATTGGATTAAGTAATGAAGTGGAGAAACTAACATATCCTTCATCTCGTATCTCCCACATTTCACTTTCATCCGTCAGAAGATTATACACGTCTTGCATCAATCTCGTGTAGGAATGAAATTTGTATAATGATAAATTGGAATGTTGTCTATCATTAACAATTCATTAATCCTTGCAGGAGTAAATTGTACAGTCTTACCTCGTACGAAGACAACACCTTGAGTAATTCCATGTAAGTTTGCATAAAACACTTTCACCACAGATACGACAACCGTAGACGTAGTGTAATATAGAACTTCCCAACACCTTTGCAAACTAATTTTATCAATCAGACAAGTAGGATTGATCACTCCATGATTAACAAATCATCCTTCCTTGATCAATCTCCTCTTCGTAATAACTTTATCGTATAATCGCTCCATGTTGAAACTAATAAACTTTCTTTTATTGAAAACTCCATGCCTCAAAGTATTTCTAGAATTGGAAGTCATGGAATCCAAAAATAGGAAGTTATTAGGTGTTCAAGGATGTTTCTAGGCCTTTTTAAACTCGTCGCGACGGTTATTATGAAGTGAAATCATGCCAAAACCTGCCAAAAGTCATCTAAAATCATCCAACTGCACTCTGTGCCATCAATGCTCCCAATTGGCGCTGCCGGTGCTGATGTCCATTATCTAGGGTACCGTCAGCGCCAGTGGCTAAAATTGCGATTTTTCATTTTTTTATTCAATTCGATTCCAAATTTTCCTCCAATACCAATATTTGACTTAATTTATAATAAATGCAATTGTGTAAGATTATTATCTATTAATATATATGACACTTAACAAACTAAATAGTAATACATAAAAATATAAGTATGAGTTGTCTCCCACAAAGCGCTTGGTTTAACGTCGTCAGCCCGACATACCATTTGGTTAGTTGGGTTGACTTAACATTAAAACTTATTTAAATTGAGGTATGTGCCCTTCATAATAATGTTTCAAACGATGATCATTAACTTTAAATATCTTTCTAGTGTTAAGATCTTTAATAATAACAGTTCCACAAGATAGACTTTAATCACTTTAAATGGTCCTAACCATCTAGATTTTAGTTTTCCTAGAAATAATCTCAATCTTGTATTATGTAGTAGAACTTCTTGTCCAACTTCAAATTTCTTTTTAACAATCTTCCGATCATGTCATATTTTCATTTTCTCCTTAAGTTCATTGAGTTACAAAAACCATTTCTCACCAACATACTTTAAATTAAAATTAAATTCTTTAATAGCCCAAAATGCTTTATGTTCCAATTCTACTCGTAAATGATGTGTTTTCTCAAACATCAATCTATATGGGGACATTCCTATAGGAGTTTTATAGACAGTTATGTATGCCCATAATGCAGTATCTAGTCTAGCAGACCAATCCAATTTATAAGGATTTACAACTTTTTCTAAAATGCGTTTAATTTCACGATTCAATATTTCTGGTAGACCACTAGTTTGAGGATGATAAACAGTAGAGAATCTATGCATTATATCATATTTCTTGATTAATTTTTTGATTCTCTTATTCGTGAAATGATATCCTTCATTAGTAATGATTACTCTCGGCTTTCCATATCTTGTTAAAATATTTTTAATTAAAAATTTAGAAACACTCTGAGCGTCACATCTAGGCACAACAATAGCTTCAATCCACTTAGACATATAATCAACAACAAGTAATATATAAAAAATTCCAAATGAAGGCAAAAATGTCCAAAAAAGTCTAATCCCCACACCTCAAAAATTTTAACTTCTAATGTGTAGTTTAGAGGCATTTTGTCTCTTCTGGAAATATTTCGTACTCATTGATATCTATCACATGTTTTAATATATTCATTAACATTTCTAAAAATAGTAGGCTAATAAAATTCAGCTTGCAAAATTTTATATGCAGTTCTATTTATTCCAAAATGTTCTTCAAATTTAGAATCATGACACTTTCAATTATCTGTTGAGTTTCTTCATAAGACACACATCTTCTAATAATTAAATCATTACATTGTTTATACGCATATAAGTCATCCCAAAAATAGTCTTTCGAATCATAGATAAATTTCTTTAATTATGGATTCTTGATATCAGGTGATAAAATGTCACTTACAATATAGTTTACTATATCAGCATACCACGGTACATCCATTTCATCAATACTATATAAATGTTCAAAAAAGAAATTTTCTAAAATTTCATTTACAAAATTAGTTAATATTTCTATTTCTATTCTAGACAAATGTTCAACTATTTGATTATCATTTTTCTTTTTATCTACCACGGTAAAATCAAACTCTTGCAATAGAAGTATCCATCTAATTAATCTTGATTCTATCTATCGCGGTTAAATCAAACTCTTGTAATAGAAGTATCCATCTAATTAATCTTGGTTTAGCATCCTTCTTTGGCATCAACTATTTAATAGCAGAATTATGTGTATGCACTATACATTTTGTTCCAATTAAATAAGATCCAAATTTATCAAAGGCATAAATAAAAGCTAATAACTCTCTTTCAATAGTAGTATAATAATTTGAGCATTATTTAGAGTTTTACTAGCATAAAATATAACTTTAAAAACTTTGTCGTGTCTTTGTCCTAGTACAACCCCAATAACAAAATCACTAGCATCAAACATTATTTCAAATGGTTTCTCTCAGTTAGGTGGTACTGTTATAGGTGCAGTGACTACTTTTTTCTTTAATAATTCAAATGCTATTCTGTATTCCTCATTAAAATCAAATTTCTTATCTTTTCTAAAAGTTGGCATAGGGGTTTAGTTATTGTTAAAATATTTTTTATGTAGCGCCTATAAAAACCAGCATGTCTACTTGGATTTTTTCTCTCCACTTTAACATTATTAGGAGGTGGTAATTTTTCTATAACTTGGATTTTTTTAGGATCTACTTCTATGCCTTTTTTTAGAAATTTTATGCAACCATAATTTGGCATTTTTCCCAATTTAAGACGGTTGATTTTTTCACATATCTCCATAACTTTTTCTAAATTATTAAGACATAACTCAAACGAAGTCCCAAATACAGAAAAATCATCCATAAAAACTTCCATTCCATGCTCTATAAAATTGCTAAAAATTGACATCATGCATCTTTAAAATGTTGTAGGTGCATTGCATAGTTCAAAAGGCATTCTACGAAAAGCAAATGTTCCATATGTGCTTGTAAACGTTGTTTTCTCTTAATCCTCTAGACCAATTGGAATTTGGTGATATCCGGTATATCCATCTAAAAAGCAATAGTATTTGTTCCCAGCCAATCTACCTAACATTTAATCTAGAAAGGGAAAAGAAAAGTGATCTTTTCTGGTGGCCATATTTAGTTTTCTATAATCAATACAAATTTGCCAACCAGTTAATTGTCTTATTGGTATTAATTCATTTTTCTCATTTTCTTCAACAGTCACTCCTCATTTCTTCAAAACACAATGAATTGGGCATATATAAGGACTATATGAAATAAGATATATAATTCCAACATCTAACCACTTTAAAATCTCTTTTTTAACATTTTCTTTCATTATTGGGTTTAATCTTCTCTGAGGATCTGCTTTAGGTTCCTACTGTTCATCTAATAAAATTCTGTGCATACAAATTAAAAGACTAATTCCTTAAATATTTGCTAAAGTCCATCCAAAAGACTTTTTATACTTTTTCAACATCTCTATCAACTTTTGTTTCTGAGTTTCAGTTAGCTCAGAAGATACAATAACATACAATGTAGATGACTCTCCTAAAAATACATATTTTAAATGGGCAGGTAATATCTTTAATTCAAGTTCAAGTGGTTTAATATATGAAGGAATAAGATTTTTGCTATTATTTTTCAACAAGTCTAATGCTTCAAATTTGTCCTGAGTATAATCTAAATCTTCTTCTATTACTTCATTTTTACTATAAAAAATTTCTCCTTGCTTTAATTTATCTTTGAATTCATTCTTAAACTGCTCATTACTTAGATAGCCAATTACTTCCATCCTGAAGCATTCATTATCTTTTTCTTTTGTAGGATATTTCATAGCTTTTGCTATATTAAATTTCACTTCTTGATCATTAAATCTCATCATTAATTCACTTTTTTGCACTTAGATCTTCCTATTGCGAGAAATAGTCTCCCTAAAATAACGGGAATCTCCTTATCTTCCTCTATATCAAATACCCTAAAGTCTATAGGGAAAAAAATTATCCACTTTTACTAGAATATCTTCTGTAACTCCTTTTGGATAAGTTATTGATTGATCAGCTAACTGAAAAGTTACAGTAGTAGGGGAAATTTCTCCTAAATCTAAACGTTTAAAAATTGATAAAGGCATATATATGATACTCGCTCCTAAATCATATAAAGCTTTTCCAGAAAACTTTTCTCCAATTACGCAAGGTACAGTAAATCTACCAGGATCTTTTAATTCTTCAAGAAGCTTTTTCTGAATAATGACACTACACTCTTCACTAAGTGGAACAGTCTCATGATCTATAAACTTCCTTTTCTTGTTTAATACATCCTTCATAAATTTAACATAACTTGGCATTTGTTCCAGAGCTTTAACAAAAGGAATATTTATCGTTAACTTAAGTTTATAGAAATTTTGTAAATTGTTTATCTTTATTCTTCTGTTTCAGTCTTTGAGGAAACAGAGGTAATGGTTTTTCTACAGGGCTTTGTGTTTGTTCATTTTCCTATTAATCATTGTCCATTTCTTCCTTTTCTTCGTCAACTTCAATTTCTCTTTAGATCCTTATGTCAACTTCTTTTCCACTTTCTAATTGAATAAATTTAATTTTCTTTTTATTTTGATCTTCTGGATTAACTTCCACAGTACTTGGAAGAATTCTAGAAGGTCTATTACTAAGTGTAGTAGCAATATATCCTAATTGATTTTAAATATTTCTAATATCGACCCCTTGATTATGTATTTGATTTCCCATTTTCAACATTACTTCTTCCATCATCAACTTCTTTTCCTTAACTTGTGGGTTAGGGTTGGAGTTAAATCTGGAGGATAATAAGGTCGAAAATTAGGATTTCTTTGATTATTCAGATTTCTAGATGGATTCACCGAATTATTATAATTAATCTAACTAAAATTAGGGTGATTTTTGCAAGGAAGGTTAAAATTGTTAGAATATTGAATGTTATTACAATTATTTATAGAAATTAAAGTTTCATAAATGATTGAGTATCAATAATCAGTCCCAGTGAATTCTCTTCTAATATTGGGGTACTTGAGAAAAATTCATTCCCATTTTATCAATCTTTTTAGAAATAACAGCAATTTGAGCTGCCAAAATAGACGTTGCATCAAAATCATGAATACTAGTTACTCTCTTAGGATTTACTCTTTCAGAGGGCCGTTGAAATTATTAGTAGTCATTTCTTCAATTAAACAATATGCTTCATCAAAAGGTTTTGACATTAATGAACCACCTGTAACAACATCTATAATAAATCTCAATGATCCTACTAATCCATTGTAAAATGTTTGAATTATTAACCAATCTGATAAAGTATGATGTGGACATTTTCTAAGAAGATCTTTAAATCTTTCCCAGGCTTCATATATTGATTCCCCTTTAAACTGAGAAAAAGATGTAATATCATTTCGAAGCTTAGCGGTTTTCGAGGGTGGAAAATATTTAGCTAAGAATTTTTGTGATAGTTCTCCCCAAGTTCTTATAAATCCAGGTGCTAATAAATTTAACTAAGCCTTGGATTTATCCCTTAATGAAAAAGGAAAAATTCTAAGCCTAACAACATCATTAGACACTCCGTCATGTAGCATAAATTTCAAGAACGATCCTCCAAACTAATTATTTTGTACCATTTGGATAATAGCAGGTTTAAGCTCAAATGAATTAGTCAGCAACACTAGGATTTTGAATAGTCAAGAGAAGTTCATCTGCTGTCGGATCCGCATAATCTTTTAAATGTCTTTGTCGATTTTCATTTATTGGATTATCTAAATTATTGGTGATTTCTTGTAAATTTTTAATTTCTCTTTGTTGTTTTTGAATTTTTCTAATAGTACATTCTAATTCTGAGTCGTAAGGTATTAAACCTTCAGATCCAATATTTCGCATAAACAAATAAAGCAAGCAAAGTAAAACATTCTAATAAAAATATTTCTTTTTGGATTTTTAATTTTAAATTATTTTAATTTTTTTAATTTTTTAATAATAATAATTTTTTATGGTATATATATTATTTCTAAATTTCCTAATTTATTAAAATTATATAATTTAACCGTTACCTTCCTCGGCAACGGTGCAAAAAACTTGATCCGACTATTTGTTGTAATAAATTGTGTAAAATTTAATTAAATATAATCAATTAATATTCAAATTCTATGCAAGTATACATATCGTTATCAAGTAATAATGAACTTTCTATTTAAGCCCCAAATATCGATCGTACGGGGAAGGTTTAAATTAGAAATTACAAATTTGCAATGAAATTCACAGAAAGTCAATTGAAATCACTGTCACTAATTTCAATTGTTGAGATGTAATCAAAATTAAATTTCTAAACTATTATCAGATCAAATATACAAAATGTAAAACATTAAATACTAATCTATTAATTATATTTATATAACAAAGATTCGTCTGTGAAAAACCATCTTTCCCACAATAATAAGGCTATGGTAAAATGAGATAAGATAAATGTTTATAATATGTATTGTGCCAAATAGGAGCAATTTTAGTTCTCTACCCTGATATAATGCATAGAAAATCATTGGTTAATCTCAGTGTTTAGTCCCTAAATCTATGGCTAGGCTAGGAAGATACCGACTCCCACTTTCCTTCACCTGAAGGCTAGCTCTCAGTTCAATTTTTAATCACTAAGACTGAATTGAAGATTTTAGCATTTCACCCTAAAGGTTCTCCATTCTACACCTAACAAAGAATATTTTCCTATTTATTTGCACTTAATTCCATAAACGATGTTCTCCATCATGGAATCAAATGTGATCCTTACTCTATTGTAGAACTCATATTCTATTTCCCGGGTCATATGTTTCACAACACATTTTAACAATTCAATTGGCCAGATCGAAAAGTAAATTAAATTTGGAGTTGAAAAATCATCACAATTTATTTTACAATTTAATATTGGCATATTCATATTATCTCTTCATTTCACCTTATCTTAGAGTAGGGAGGAAGATAGAAGGAACTACTTAGACTTCATGAGAAAGAAATAACAAAACACAAATTTCATATATAAAAGAAAGTTGATACAACACTGAAAAACGAACAATACTTATCTGAAAACTCTTTCTCAAAGCAAATCCTTTGTAGCCTTTCCTTAGAAATGCAGGAAGGAGATATCTCTCGCTTTTCTTCTTCTCCAACACTCTTACAGAAAGTTTCACATTAAATATCACCACAAAAACTCTAAACTATGCAAGCAAAATCACTAATTGACTCCAATATGGAAGTGGAATGGAATGATGTGCTTCAAAAAATGAAAGTAGAGGAGTGAAAAACATAGAGGAGCACTTTTTCTAATGAAATTCAGCCTTAAATAGAGCCCAAGGTTGGTTCTCCAAGAGGTGACTCCAAAAGCTCTTCAAAAAATCGTACAAATACATTGAACATTCTAGAAACAAGGTCTGCACCACCTTTGGCGGCGTCGGTGCTAAGTAAGAAAATCTCTGTGTTAATTTGTTCTGCGTCGTCGGTGCTGCTGACGCTGAGCATATCTTTATGAATGTCATTTTGACTCCAAATTTCATCCTTTTTGCTTTCTTTTTGCTTTAAGCCATAAAATTCAACAACTTGCAAGAAAACATCAAAATACCTTCCATTAAAGTGCAATATCATAAAAAATAGATATAAAATATGGGTCTAAAAATGCATATATTTTTGTGTATCAATGACCTACTAAGTCACACTCAAGGATAAGAATTCCCTTTACATGTACTTAGAGGTGCAAACCTCTCATAGCTTGTAAGATTGTAGTTACTCTAACTCTGGATCTGGCAAAAATCCATATAACATCTTGTTGCTATCCATTCTTCTAAAAGTTACAGACACTTTGTGATGTCATACCCCTAGAATGCAGTGCTTAGCCATGTCTGCCCCATTTCCCTTGAGAATCACTATTGAACCCACTAGTAGTGGAATCTCCATAAATTCTCTGAATTTCTCGGGACCAATGACATATATTTCTTTTCCAAAAAAAATATTTCTTTTGCTCATGAAGGAGATCGTGCAAAAAGCTCTCACAAAATCATGATGGTCTATATGTGAGGGAATACAATCGCCTTCATCGTAGATATTGATGATACAACTGTTAGGAACACAGTCGGCTGGAAGTGTGCTCCACCTAACCATCCTTTTGATCATCCACTTTATTTTAAGAGGTAACAGATCCACCTCATCATGTCTTAAAATTTCTGAGGAATTTCATTATCTATCTTTGGTAAAATTATAACACCATCTACATCAAATGGTGATTCTGCCTTTTCCACACATCCATTTTTGTGTTTCAGAATAGGTCCTTTCCATGAGAAGACTAGCTTGACCCTTGTCTCTTAGGTCAAATATGCAGTCAAGAATGCTTCTTTCATCACTTTCAGAGAAGATTCTTGTGTATAGCTCTAGGCCTTCTAGTATATTGACAAATCTTCCTTAAACTTCCCCCAAAGTGTCAAGGGCGCTCCCTCATTTCAATCTAAGCAAGAATCCATGCTTGTACTGTCTTTGTATTGAGTGGAATATATGATTCCCCCATTGAGTGATCGGTGATTTGAAATCCACTATTAGTGGATGTATACTCCTCCAGAGTTTTGTAACGATCTAGATGGAGGATGTTGCAGTTTGGGCATTCCAAAAATGCCCCTATAGTTGGTATCCATGTGGGAATCTCGGTGTTGCACGTTGGGCAACCCACGTAAAGATCATCTGAAACTTCTGGTAGCATCGACTCTATAGTGAACTTGGACTCATCCTCTGTGGTAGGCAAGCTGGAGGAAGTCCCTCTCATGCATGGATTATAGATCTTCCCCTTGGGAATCAGGGTAAGCAATTTTTCTGCTCCTTTTGGCATCTTCTCTCTTCACATAAGAATGCTCTATGTTTTCAACGATTGCCATTTCTATGTTGAGTCCTTCGTGGTAGTGCATTTTGTAGTCTCTCGTGATTAGCAGTGACCAGTCCTTGTTTCGGTGCAGTTATCGTAGATAAATGATCCCGACTTACTGCTTATATGAAACAGTATAATAGTATTTTTGATTTTATTTTTCACTTATATTTCCTTATTTAGCAACAAAACCAAAAAACTTATCATGATGAAAAATTAGAATTTAACTTTTAATTTATATATATTGGGATACTACGCAAGTATACATATCATTACCAAGTAATAAAAGACTTTTTGAGTAAGACCTGAATATCGAACCCACAAGGAGATTATGCAATATGCACTTTTAGAAACTTTCTATTTTTAAAAAGAAAATTATTTAAACTAAAGATGATTCTTGCAGTAATGAAAATTTAAAATATTTTTGGAATTTTCAGTATTTGATAGAAGAATAAAAATTTAAAAATATAATTAGAGTATTTGCAGAAGAGAAACACTACAGATGAAAAATATTTTTCTACTCATCATGAAGCACTAATAAGTAATAGGAATTATGTTGTGTAAGTATGCAAATAGTGTTGTGCCAAATAGGAGCAATAATATTCTTTACCCTTACTAGAGAAGCTATAAAGAACATAGCTAATTTAAAGTTTAAATAGTTCTGAAGACCGGCTAGATGGAGAAGATACTAGCTCTCACTCTAGGGTTCCCTCGATTCCCTCCACCTGGGGGCTAACATTCTCGTATCAGAACCTAAAACAATAAACTAAGTTGGGGACTTTAACCTGTCACTTTAAAGCTCTTTAACTCTACACCCTTTAATGAACAATTTTCTATTTATTTGCACTTAATCATATAAACTACATTCTCATTCATACAACCTCATGTGATTTTTTCCAATTGTTGACTGAGATAATACCAGCCTGGTTCTTACATGTTCTCACAACAAATTTTAACATCTGGATTGGCCAAATCAGTTGTTGACTGAGACAATACCAGTCTGGTTCTTACATGTTCTCACAACAAATTTTAACATCTGGATTGGCCAAATCAAGAAGTCATCCCAGTTCTTACATGTTCTCACAACAAATTTTAACATCTGGATTGGCCAAATCAATGTCTGGTTCTTACATGTTCTCACAACAAATTTTAACATCTGGATAGACCAAATCAAGAAGTAAATGGTCGGCTCAGTTCTTACATGTTCTCACAACAAATTTTAACATCTGGATTGGTCAAATCAAGAAGTAAATGATCTGATTCTTACATGTTCTCACAACAAATTTTAACATATGGATTGGCCAAATCAAGAAGTAAATGAAACATGGATTTAAATTATCACAACTTCTTCTAACATTAAAGATCAATACTCTCCATAACTTTCATCCAACACTTTTAATCATGTTCTCACAACAAATTTTAACATCTGGATTGGCCAAATCAAGAAGTAAATGAAGTGCATTGATTTAAATCATCACAACTTCTTCGAACATTAAAGATCAATACTCTCCACAACTTCCATCCAAAACTAAAATCAATATAACTACTTCCAACATTAGAGATCAATACTCCCCAAAACTTCCATCCAAAACTTAATTACTTATCATCTTAAGAAGAAGGATAAGGAAAACTACTTAGATTCTATGGAGAAAACAAAACAACACTTTAGATTAAATGTAGAAATCATTGTTAAACCAACAACAAGTCTCAATTAAACCTAAAATTAGTTTAAAACAAAAGATAAAAATTTATCTCAAGTCCTCCACCAAACTCTTGAAGTTTCTTTGAATCTCTTCTCTTTTACAACACTCTCATAATAAAAATTAAAATAAAAAGGATATAATAAATAAGTGGTGCCTGAAAATCTCTCTGAACTAACTTCCCAATTCAAGAACTTTCAAAACTTTCTCTTTTCAAGCACACTTTCAAAGACGCAATCTTCATTCTTTTTTAAATCTCCAAAAGGTATCCTTTCTCAATAATTTTTGTCCACGGTGGTTGTAACCACCTATTAAGCTAATGGGTGCCTCAAAACCTCTTCAAAATTTGCAAAAATAGAATTTACTAATTCAATAACTATCACTAGCACTTAAGCCGGTGCCTCTAGCGCTTAGGCACAGTCTTTTCTCTTTAACTGGCGCGTAAGCGTCAGATTTGGTGCTTAGGCGTTAAAACACTCTTGCCCAATTTTCTCCTATTTGCTCCAAATTTTACCCTTTTTCACTCCTTTAAGCATTTTCCACCTGTTTACCTGTACCTGAAGGAAAAACACACTAATACCTTCCATTAAAGTGCAATATCTCAAAAATAAGTATAAAAATGCGTCTAAAAGTACTATATATTTTAGGTGTATCAAAATCCCCCAAACTTAAAATGTTACTTGTCCTCAAGTGACACTTAAATATTTTAAAACTAAATAAGTATGATATGTATATGAGTTTCTTTAGGAGTTACTAAAATTTAGATTTAGAAATATAGTAGTGTAATTCAAAAACAAAATATTCAGTAATTGAGACCGACTTAAAGTTTAGAAATTCTTAATGTTAAGAAAGAAGAAAATATGAGTTCTTATCTAATTCAGAAATATTATAGATTTTCCAAATTTAGAATTTAGTCCTTTTATTTTCTCTACTTAAAAAATTTTATTTTAAATAATTTTACTTACTATATTATATTTCTAAGCTTAAGAGTTTCTCAAGTCTTAAACTTTAAAAAGATCAAACGTGGAACCAATTTTTGATTAGACACTAATCCTCAAGCTTCTCCTCCCTAACTTCTTCTCTTTTTCTTTTTCTTTTTCTTTTTCTTTTTCTTTTTCTTTTTCTGCTCTTCTTTTTCATTTTTTTCTCTTTTTTCTCTTTTCTTTTTCTTTTCTTTTTCAGGTAAGGATTACTATATCTGGATAGACCTTTAACAATTTTGAATTCCACTTCTTCTTTCCTAAGGAAAAGTCTTGATATATGTCTTTTACTTATAAATATAATAATAGTTTTGAAACTTATTTTAATAAAAGAAATTAAAGTATGAAAAATAAAAGTCTAAATTATCTATATTTTTCAAAAATATAATTTTTCTTACTAAAGGTAGTTACACTATATTAAACATTTTCTACACTAAAACCTTTTAACTTAAAGTTTTCTTCATTACTAAAAAATTTCAACTAAATTTTCTTACTCATTTCTAAAATCAAATTTTACTTCTCTAATATAACTTCATATACATATTTTTTTTTCTTTTCAAATCAAATTCACTTGTAGCATTGAGAACAAAAAATAAAATTCCAATTTTGAAAATATTTTTCATCCCCCCCCAACTTAAATTTTTAACAAATTAAACATTTTAGCATCAGATATATATAAGCAGAAATGAAAACTTAAAATAACATGCTAACTGGAATTTTTAAACCCTAATGATATAAGTAGAAAAACTAAAAAAAAAAAGGAGTAAAATTAATTTTGATCAAATTTTCTAATATTTTCATTTCAATTCAATATTAAGAGATTCAATAGACTTCTAAGCGGTGGGTATAAACATAAAAGTAAACTAACACACTAACTTTAACTTCACAAACTCAACATAGAAACAAACATACAAACCTGATAAAAGAAATATACAGGGTAGCAGTTTACTATAGATTTAAGATCTAAGTTAGCAAAATTTTTAATCATTTCAAAAGATATAGAATTAAGTAAAGTTCTAAACTTACTAAATCACTATTTTATTTCTGCTCGTCTGCTCCAATGTTGATGAGCTTTCCTTCATGGACACAATAATTTAATGTTGCTCTCTCTCTGGTCACTTCACTGAGATAATTTGTTGGTAGCAGACGAGCAGAAATAAAATAGTGTCAGGCATAACTTTGAAGTTGGAAAATTGACTCTCCTTTCATTAGTGATCTTTCAAAGTCCTCTCCCAATAGTCAAGTAAAAAAATAATCTCATTTAACTCTGCTTTAGTCGGACTATAATTTGCATAAAAACATAATGTATCAGGTGACAGATGATAAAACAAGTTGATTACCTCTGGCGAAAAAGGTACCAACTTTCCTCGAACAATAACTTTATCATCTTCAGCCTCAGGGAGGTTAGCATAGAACTTCCTAACAACATAGATAACGACAACAATAGAAAAATAATAGAATTGTTCCCACTGTCGGCGAACAATCAGATCTTCCACTTCTCCACCTGCATTCTTAAAACAACACTCTTGAATCAGTTTTCGTGATTAAAATGCTTCATTGTACCAATCTTGAGCCTTCAAACTAACAAATTTACTCGAATCGAAAGGGCACTTTCCTTTGCTCCTCTTCATTCTTGGTGTCATTCTACAAATTTTATAAATTCCAAAAATATCTTCAAAAATCAAGTCTAAACTATTAAACTAAACTTCCAAAAGCACAAACTAAACTTCCCATGCAATTTTCGTAGATTTTTCCTCATTTTTCACCATGAATAGTGGATTTTCAAATTTCTCAAAATGTGCTCAAAATACATGGGAAAAATCCAAAATTTATGTATGGAAGTAAAGCTCTTACCTCAAGGAACTTGGATCTAGCAAATTTCACTTGATTCTACCAAGAAATCTTCACTTTAGATGTGCCATAGCCCTCAAAAATTGAGAACTTGAGAGGTTGAAGGTGACAATGGCGTTAAAAATGGTGATTTTCAGGCTGAAATTTCACTTTTAACAGTTTGTAAACCAGTTTTTGTGAACCAGCGCTTAATTGCAGATAAGTGGCGCTTAGGCGCCTGCCTCTTGGGTTAGTTCGCACTTAAGGGCGTGATGTGGCGCTTTGGCGCCAGTGCACGATTTTCAAAATTTTTAAATTAAAGTATAATGCACTATTTGCTTAAGTAAACCACTCCTAAATGGTCTCATAGCACTTAAATGACTATTTTCATTTTTCTATAACTCCCCTCTCTCTCAAAATTTTCCATTATAACTATTTCAATTCGAGGCTAAAAATAACACAAATTTTCACACAAACAAACTTATATTAATTCACAAATGAGTACAAACACAATTAACACTTAATTCTCACTCCAATTAGTCTCGGATGAGAAAATTTCCTAAATTCAAAAACTTAACACTCATATTACAATTAAACTCATAAAAAGTCATAAACACTAAAAAGAGACACAAACATGTAAACACAATGACTCCAAACAAATAAACTAAAACATATAACTTAATTCCACACTTCATTTGATGGGACAAACTCAGGTGTTTCGTTAGTCTCTTCTGGGGCAATTGGAATATAAAGTTGATAAAATGGACGGTGGTGTCGTGTTGTGATACAATCTTCTTCAATCCACTTTTGCTGAAGAAACATGTCCTTATGTGCTTCTTCTATATAACTAGTGTGGCTAAATTGCATTTTCAATTGCCATCCAATGTGCTCAAGATGTGCACGAATCTCGAATACCTTAGCCTCCAACAAAGACATGATATTCTCAATTTTGTTGAACTTCTCTAATATCCCTTCAATAATAACGGCTAAGAAACCGTTATACATCTCTTGTGTACTTTGACTAATGAATTTCTTCCTCATGGTCTCTACCTTCTTCTTCAAATACATCTCCCATGAGGACATCAACTCAAAATATCTCTCTCTATTAGACTTTAGGTCTAGAAATGATCTGGGGTGAAATTCCTTTACAAAACCCTTCTATTTATATGCCTAAATCCTTCCAATAACTCCTAAGAACGTCTAGGAACAGCCTTGGCATGTGTTTGCAAACTAATTGGCAATTTTTACCTTCTAGAATCTAAACTTTGCATGTGTTAAAACTTTCGCGGATAAGCACCAAATCTGGTGCTTAAGTGCCAGTGCACATTTTTGCACTAGTCAACTTAACGTTCAAATTCTTATTCTAACATGTCTAAGTCACTAAATAAAATCTTAAAATCAGTACTAACTCATAATAGTCTAAATAATACTACCCTAATTTTCTTAAGCACACATAAAACAATAATCAAAACAAAAATACTCTAATAATTATGGGTTGCCTCCCACAAAGCGCTTGGTTTTACTACATCAGACATACTTAACCAGTGCTTATTCTGGTACCCAACATCATTCCATCATTAAACCTATGCTGATCCCCTATAAAATAAGGTTTCAGTCTATGTCCATTAACTTTAAATATTTTCTCAGACTTAGGATCTTTAATATCCACCGAACCCAAAAGGATAAACTTTTATCACAATAAATGGGCCCATCCACCTGGACATAAGTTTGCCTAGAAATAATCTTATTTGAATTATATAGCAAAACTTGTTGCTTTGGCTGAAAATTTTTAGTAAGAATCCTTCGATCATGCCACATCTTCATCTTTTCTTTGTAAATCTTAGCACTCTCATAAGATTTAGTCCTTATCTCTTTGAGCTCATTTAATTGTAATAATCTTTTCTTACCAGCATCTTTCAAATTATAATTGAACTCTTTAATCGCCTAATATGCTTTATGGTCAAGTTCAACTGGTAAGTGACAAGCTTTCCCAAATATTAGCCTATGTGGGGACATTCCTATAGGAGTTCTGTATCAGTCCTATAAACCCACAAAGCACAATCAAGTTTGAATGACCAATCCATTTTTGTTGGATTCACAAATTTTTCCATAATTCTTTTAATTTTTCAATTGNTAGTCCTTATCTCTTTGAGCTCATTTAATTGTAATAATCTTTTCTTACCAGCATCTTTCAAATTATAATTGAACTCTTTAATCGCCTAATATGCTTTATGGTCAAGTTCAACTGGTAAGTGACAAGCTTTCCCAAATATTAGCCTATGTGGGGACATTCCTATAGGAGTTCTGTATCAGTCCTATAAACCCACAAAGCACAATCAAGTTTGAATGACCAATCCATTTTTGTTGGATTCACAAATTTTTCCATAATTCTTTTAATTTTTCAATTGGATAATTCAGCCAAACCACTTGCCTGAGGATGATAAGTAGTCGTAATCCTATGATTTATATGATATTTCTTTAATAACTTTTCCATTATGGTATTTCTGAAATAACTTCCCCGATTAGTAATGATAACTCTCAGCATCTCAAATCTACAAAATATGTTCGTTTTTCTGAATTTTTGCAACACTTTAAGCATCACATTGATGTAAAGCAACAACTTCTATCCATTTGGAGACATAGTCCACTGGTAACAGAAAATATAAATTTCTGAAAGATGGTATAAATGGTCCCATGAAATCTAATTGCCAAACATCAAATATTTCAACTTCTAGCATATAATTGAGAGGCATCTCATTTCTTCTAGAAATATTGCCTACTTTTTGACATCGATCATAAGTTTTGATATAAGAATTAACATCTCTAAAAATTGTAGGCCAATAGAATCTAGATTGTAAATTTTTGTATGTTGTTTTATTAACGCAAAAATGTCCCCTAAAATCAGAATTATGACATTTTTGAATAATCTCATAAGTTTCTTCTAATGCTACACACTTCGAATATTCAGATCCTTTTCCTATTTATATAAAAACGGGTCATCCAAAGAATAAGTTTTAGCTTCAGAAATAAATTTCCTCTTCATTTGGTATGTCATTCCATAGGGTATAATATCACTAACAATAAAATTTACAATGTCGGCATACCACGAAACACGCCACTCATTAATAGTGAACAATTTTTCATCTGAAAAATGTTTATTAATTTCTTTTTCAAAACAAAGTGGTTTTTCTAACTCAAGCCTGGACAAATGATCAGCAAATTGATTTTCAATCCCCTTCTGATCTACTATTTAAAACTCAAATTCTTACAAAAGAAGAATCCATCTTAAAAGTCTAGGTTTATCATTCTTCTTTTTCATTAAATACTTAATAGTAGAATGATCTGTATGCACTACACAATGAGTTTCAATCAAATATGATCTAAATTTATCAAAAGAAAATACTATTGCTAATAACTCTTTTTCAGTAGTTGTATAATTAATTTTAGTTTCATTAAGAGTTTTACTAGCATAGTAAATTATTCAAAAATTTTATCATATCTTTGTCCTAAAGCAGCTACAATAGCATAATCACTAGCATGACACTTCAATTCAAATGGTTTTCCCCAGTTTGGTGAAACTATAATTGGTGTAGTGATTAATTTTTGTTTTAATAACTTAAAAGGTTTTAGGTATTCCTCATCAAAATTGAAAATTGCATCTTTCTCCATTAAATGGTATAAAGGCTTAGCAATCTTTGAAAAGTCTTTAATATATCACCTGAAGAATCGAGCATGTTCTGAAAAACTTCTAATTTCCCTTACATTTGTTGGATAAGGTAAATTAGCGATCACTTGAATTTTAGCAGGATCTACTTCCATACCATTTTTCTTGATATTTGATGACCTAATATAATTCCTCCTGCTACCATAAATTGACATTTTTCCTAATTAAGAACTAAATGATAACCTAATACAATTCACCCCTGCTACTCATAAATTGATATTTTTCCTAATTAAGGACTAAATTTTTTTCTTCGCAATGCATAAGAACTTTGGATAAATGTTCTAAACATGAGTCAAATGAAGTTCTAAACACTGAAAAGTCATCCATTAATACTTCAATCCCTTTTTCAAATAAATCACAAAAAATTGCCATCATACATCTTTGAAATGTAGCAGGGGCATTACATAAACCAAGGGCATTCTTCTAAAAGTAAAAGTACCATAAGGACTGGTAAAAGTTGTTTTCTCTTGATCCTCATAAGATATTTGAATTTGGTGATAACCATTATATCCATCAAGAAAATAAAAGTATTTATGCCCAGCTAGTCTATCCAGCATTTGATCTAGAAATGGTAATAGAAAATGATCTTTCCTAGTGAAAAGATTTAATTTTATATAATCAATGCATAATCGCCACCCTGTAACTTATCTAATAGGTATTAACTTATTATGTTCATTCACAATTATAGTTACTCCTCCTTTCTTAGTAACACAGTGAATTGAACTAACCCATGAAATATTTGAAATAGGGTAGATAATTTCAGCATCTAACCATTTTAAAATTTCTTTCTTTACAACCTCTTTCATAACAAGATTCAGTCTCCTTTGAGGATCAGCCTTGGGTTTGCAGCTCTCTTCCATATGAATTCTATGCATACAAATTGAAGGACTGATTCCTTTAATATCAGCAATTGTCCATCCAAAGGCTTTCTTAATTTTTTTTAGAATTTCATTAACCTTTCTTCTTCTTCCATTCTTAATTTTTAGAAAATTATAACTTGTAAAATAGAGGAATCTCTTAAGAAGGCATATTTTAAATGATCAGGAAATAACTTCAACTCAAGTTCTGGAGATTTTTCAGTAAATTGATCCACTTTCACTAGAACATCTTCTATAACTCCTTAAGGGTATGTTATTGAACAATCTGCTAACTGCAGAGTTACAGTAGTAGGGATTATTTCTCATAATCCCAATCTTTTAAATATTGATAATGATATAAGGTTAATGCTTGCACCTAAATCACATAAAGCTTTCCCATAAAATTTGTTTCCTATCGAACATGGAATTGTAAAGCTACCAGGATCTTTAAGCTTTTCAAGAAGCTTCTTCTGAATTATTGCACTGCACTTCTCACTAAGTGCAACAGTCTCATTATCTTCAAACTTCCTTTTTATGTTGAGAATACCCTTCATAAACTTTACATAGCTTGATATTTGTTCTAAGGCTTCAGCAGATGGAATATTAATTGTAAGCTTCTTAAATATTTCCAGTAATTTTGAAAATTGCTTATCCAACTTCTGCTGACAAAGTATCTGAGGAAATGGAGGTGGTGGTTTTTCCAAATCAATTTTAAGTGGAGAAATCGGTCTTTTAGAATCTTTTGGAGCGTCCTCTTTTGATTCTTCAAAATTTTCTCTATCTACTTCAATTTCTTTTTGAACCCTACCTTCCAACTCTCTTCTACTTCTATGTTAAACAGTTTTTACTTGCTCTTTATTCTGATCTTTTAAATTTGATTCAGTATTTGTTGACCTCACTTTTGGTTGATGTCTAGAAATTTCTTTAGTAGCCTAGGTCTAGCCATAAGACTTTCCNAGTCTACGCCGGAGGAGCTTACCAACTTGTCAACTCTCAAGGAGAAAGGCCTATGCTTCCAATAANAAAGCTTGTTGCAAGACATCCTTGATGAGCAAAAATATTCAGTTTTTTTTTCAAATATGATTTTTAGTGATTANTGGTATACTTAAGGCTAATAGTGCATTTTACTTAAGTTCAAAAATATAAAAAATAGTGCACGAGGGCCTAAGCATCACATTCTCGAGCTTAAGGGCAATGTAACCCGAGAGGCAGGCGCCTAAGCGTCGGTTAACAAAAAACAGTTCACGAACGGTTAACGGTGAAAAATAACCCCAAAAATCTCCATTTTAACTCTCAGTGTCATCTTCTTCCTCTCGAGCTCACAATTTTGAAGTCTAGGGAAAGCCTTCTCTTAAAGATATCTTGGTGGATTTGAGCAAAATTTGCTAGATTTGGATTTCTTAAAGTAAGAGCTTCACTTCTATGTAAAAATTTTGGATTTTCACCATGTATTTTGGAGTACATTTGGAGAAACCCAAAAATCGGTATTCATAGAGAAAAATGAGGAAAAATCTATGGAAATTGCATAGAAAGTATATTTTATGCCTATAGGAGTTACATTTAGTAAATTAGACTTGATTTTTCAAGTTATTATAAAATTTTGTGAAATTTGTAGAATGGTCGCAAGATTGAAGAGAAGTAAAGGAAATACCCACTTTGATTCAAGCAAGTTTGTGAGTTTGAAAACTCAGGATAGGTATAGTGACGCTCTACTATCACAAAAGTTAATTCCTGAGCGTTGTTTCAAAAATCTAGGTGGATCCGTAGAAGATTTGATCGTTCGCCGACAATGAGAACGATTCTGCTATTTTTTTATTGTGTTTATTATTTCTATAGTTCAGGAGTTCTATGCAAACCTTCCTGAGGTAGAAGTGGGTCGAGTCATGGTTAAAGGAAAATTAGTACCTTTTTTACCAGAGGTAATCAATTTGTTCTACCTTTTACCACCTGAAACTTTGTGTTCTTATGTGAAATATAGTCCTACTGAGATGGAACTGGACGAGATTATTTCATATTTGATTGTTGGAAGAGGACTCTGGAAAATTACTAATGAAAGGAGAGTCAACTTTTCCACTTCAAATTTAAGTGCACCATTGAAGGCGTGGCACTACTTTATTTTAGCTCGTCTGTTAGCGACGAATCATCTCAGTGAAATTACGAGGGAGAGAACAACGTTGAATTATTTTATTCAGGAAGGCAAGCTCATCAATATTGGAGCTTTGATCTATCAGACTATCCTCAGTTCTGCCACTGCCGCTACTACTGCAGGTTTGGGATTTGCTTCCTTGATCTTTTGTTTGTGTGAGCAGGATGGAGTGAGATATGATAGCTGGGAAGAAGTATTATTGTCTTTAAAGCCAAATACAAGTGTAAATGTTAAGTCATATTCGAAGCATTCTATTTTTAGCTGGAGAGGAGGATCTTCACGAAGTTATGGAATGTCGATGTCTACTGCATCTACCTCTGATGCTTCTACATCTAGACCATCTACCTTGAGAGCTTCTACTTCTATAGGTGAGACTACTAAAATTCAAGATTATGTACATGAAGTTATTTGTTCTCAAATGTTTTACAAGTGAATTTGATTTGAAAAGAAAAATGATCATGTATATGAAGTTAAATTAGGAAAGTAAAATTTGATTATAGAAATGAGTAAGAAAATTTAGTTAAAATTTTGAGAAATGAAGAAAAAACTTTCAGTTAAAATTTTTAGTGTAGAAAATGCTAAATATAGTGTAAGTATCTTTAGTAAGAAAAATTGTATTTTATAATAATTTATAAATTTAGACTTTTATTTTTAATACTTATATTTCTTTTATTAAAAATAATTTTCAAAACTATTATTATATTTATAAGTAAACGATTTATATCAGGACTTTGCTTTAGGAAAGGAGAAGTGGAATTCAAAATCATTAAAGGTCTATCCAGATATAGTAATCCTTGCCTGAAAAAGAAAAAGAAAAAAGAAAAAGAAAAAGAAAAAAAAAGAGCAAGGGAGGAGAAGCTTGCGAACTAGTGCCTAATAAAAAATTTGTTCCACATTTGATCTTTTTAAAGTATAAGAATTGAGAAACTCTTAAGCTTAGGGATGTAATATAGTAAGTAAATTTTTTTTTTAAGTGGAGATAATAAAAGAACTAAATTCTAAATTTAGAAAATCTACAATATTTTTGAATTAGATAAGAACTCATATTTTCATATTTCTTAACATTAAAAATTTCTAAACTTTAAGTTGGTCTCATTTACTAAATATTTTTTCTAAATTGGGCTACTGTATTTCTAAATCTAAATTTTAGTAACTCCTAAAGAAATTCATATACATAATCATATATATTTAGTTTTTAAAAATTGTAGTGTCACTTGAGGACAAGTAACATTATAAGTTTGGGGGATTTTGATACACCTAAAATATATAGTATTTTTAGACACATTTTTATACTCATTTTTGAGATATTACGCTTTAATAGAAGGTATTTGTGTGTGTTTTCTTTCAGGTACAAGTAAAAAAGACGAAAAATGTTAAAAGGAGTGAAAATGATCAAATTTGGAGCAAAAATGTGAAAATGGTGCAAAAGTGTTTCGGCTTCTACGTGCTGGTGAAACAGAGAAGGCCGCGCCTAAGCGCCAGAGGTCCCGCGTCTGACGTTTTAATTTATTTTTCTAAATTTTGAAGAAATATTTGAGGCAATTATTGGCTAAAGAGGGTGGTTATGACCACTAAAGATGAAAATATTATTAAAGGACTTGTGAAAGGAGGCATCCTTTGGAAAATATATCAAATTTTGACATATTTTTAAGAGTTACCAAGGCACCTCTTGGAGATTTATAAAAGAAGGAAGTTGGGACTTTTTGCAATGTGCTTGAAAATGGGGAGTTTTGAGAAATTCTTAAAACATTTTGGAGAGATTTTTAGGCACCACAAATTTACTTTATCCTTTTTGTTTTTAGTTTTATTATGCGAGTTACAAGTGTTGTAAAAGAGAAGAAATTCAAAGGAACTTGAAGAGTTTGGTGGAGGATTTGAGATAAGTTTTTATCTTTTATTTTTAAACTACTTTTAGTTTTGAGACTTCTTGTTGGTTTGAGAATGATTTCTACTTTTAAACTAAGGTGTGGTTTTGTTTTCTTCATGGATTCTGAGTAGTTTTCTTTATCTTTCTCCTTAAAATAATAAGTAATTAAAGTGTTTGATGGACGTTGTGGAGAGTATTAGTCTATAATGTTGGAAGAAGTTATGATAATTTAATTCCATGCACTTCATTTACATCTTGATTTGGCCTATCTAGATGTTAAAATTTGTTGTGAGAACATGTAAGAACCGGGCTGGTTTCTCAGTCAACAATTGGAAAGAATCACATGAGGTTGTATGAATGGGAATGTAGTTCATATGATTATTCAACAAATTAGAAAGAATCACATGAGGTTGTATGAATGAGAATGTAGTTCATATGATTGAGGTAAACAATTGGAAAGAATCACATGAGGTTATATGAATGAGAATGTAATTCATATGACTTAGTGCAGATAAATAGAGAAATAATCTTTGAAGGGTGTAGAGTTAGAGGACTTTAAAGTGATAGGTTAAAGCCTTCAACTTGGTTTATTGTTTTAGGTTCTGATACGAGATGTTAGCTCCCAGGTGGAGGGAATCGAGGGAACTCTAGAGTGAGAGCTAGTATCTTTTTTGCCTAGCCGGTCTTCAGAACTATTCAAACTTTAAATTAACCAATGTTCTTTATAGCATCTCCAGTAAGGGTAAAGAATATTATTGCTCCTATTTGACACAACACAATTTGCATACTTTCACAATAGAATTCCTATACATGGTATCTTCCCTACCTATCTGGTCTTTAGAACTATTCAAACTTTAAATTAGCCAATGTTCTTTATAGCATCTCTAGTAAGGTCGGTCTTCAAAACTATTCAAACTTTAAATTAGCCAATATTCTTTATAGCATCTCTAGTAAGGGCCTAGCCTGTCTTCAGAACTATTCAAACTTTAAATTAGCCAATGTTCTTTATATCATCTCTAGTAAGGGTTCTGCCTAGCCGATCTTCAGAACTATTCAAACTTTAAATTAGCCAATGTTCTTTATAGCAACTCTAGTAAGGGTAAGGAATCATATTGCTCTTTTTTGGTACAACACAATTTGCATACGTCCACAACTGAAATCCTATACTTATTACTGACTCATGATAAGGAGAAAAATATTTTCATATTAAGTGTTTTTTTTTTACATTGTTGACCTCACTTTTGGTTGAGGTCTAGAAACTTTTTTAGTAGCCTAGGTCTAGCCATAGGACTTTCCTATTGACTAGTCTTAGAAAATTAGAAAAGGTACCCCCATAATTAGAAATTCAAAACTCTCCTATTTATTCAACTTGAAATTCCACATATTGATCTTAATCTCTAGCATTTAGTAGGTAAGATCATTATAAAAGAATTCAAGAAGAATCCCTATAGGATTACTTGGCTTTAGGGT
>JXCR01019597.1:184710-238972 GCA_002079205.1 Phalaenopsis hybrid cultivar
AAGGTCCTAGTTTGGAGTTTGGATTTTTGATAAAGGTGGTTTTACTATCATTAATCCTAAATTACTAGTTTAATCCTATGATAAAACTTATCTAGTGCAATTAATAAGGTTAAATTCAAGAGTGATAAAAGGTATTTTTCTTTTGTAAATAATTAGGTAGGTTATAGGCTAGAAGTTTAAGAATATGAATAAAGTAGTGACAAAAGAAGCACATGTCTATATATCCTTTCCCGAGTTATAGATAAGATTAGTTCACTAATTAGTTATTTGCTTTTAACAATGGTGCCAGTTGGTGTCACATATAGGCTCCCCATAACTGTATGCCTCATTTGTCACCCAAAAAGCTCTAATTTGAACCTCCTAAAATACTTATCTCACTAACTTTGCCAACCACATAACTACTATGTTTCATAATTAAGTGACAATGTGAACATTCTCATGTTGATTCACCTCGACTCTTTCGAGTCTTAATGGGTCATATGGCCGGTAAGATATGTAAATTAAGTCTAAGAGAACATTTATCATATATAAAATTAAGATTTATTCTTAAACTTCTACACCCTACACTTACTACCAAATCATCACAAAAGAAAAGTACAGGGTTTCTACTCACAATGCATGATAAAATCAATTAGAAAACTTCAGCAAAAAAAGTGATTAAACTAAATTTTTTATTTAAACGTTTGCAAGACAATCGAACAAACTCTACTTAGCAAAATAAATGAGTCGAACTTTTTGCTATGGCGATAAAAATTTATTGATAACACATGAGTAGTTGGATATCTTGAGATTCAGGATGGAATGAATGGACACCAAGTAATCCTGAATAGTTCAAGTGAATATCCTACCCATGCGACATAAAAAAATTGATGCTAACAATTACAATTGAATTTAGGATACAGTGTTAATAAGCAAGGCTCGACAGTGTCTACGGAGGTCGAAAGTTATTTTAGAGTCTTCAACATGATATTATTCATTACACTATATTTAGGATACAATATGAGCAACCAAATTTCACTGGCACTGGAGAGTAGGGGTGGTTAGTGATGATCGACGACTGTTGTTGAGTAGTGGTTGCCGCCGGGTCTTCGGTCCAGGACAATGTTGAATTTGACTTCTTCTCCCTACTCTCAAGTGAAAATAAGGGGTCTATTTATGATCTCTAGAAGAGGGGCATTTTGATCATTTGATGAAGAACTCCCGTAAGCACCTGAGCGGACGACCCATACCTCTTGATCATAAGGATTGATTTTAGTTATTTAATGACCTTAAAATTAAGAGATCGTAGACTTGTTGAATTTCTCTTGTCAAGACACTCAATTTAAATATAAATATATCAAATTTAGAGTTCATTTGACTTGTACAATTAACGATCCAATGCTCTTAATGGCTTGGTCTGGGCTAAGGTGAGTTCGATTCAGACTAATTTTGGCAGCATTCAGTTCGTATTATGGAAACGGTCAGTTTGACTATAAACTTATTGAAATCGGGCCATAGATGACTTTGAATTTGAATATGAAATATAGTTTGTCAAAAATGAGTCGAACTTTTTGCTGTGGCGATAAAAATTTATTGATAACACACAATGATGATAATAATATTTGCATACCACAAAATATTTTTACTCTCACTAGTATTTTTGCTCTCGTTTGTAATCTACATCAAGCCGATATTATACATAACAAAATAGCTACTGCAAATTAAGTAAGCTATGTTCATAAATATCACGATCATTTGCGTCTCATTATAATCACAATCATTAGTACTGTAGCACAACAATATCGGAATTGTCCAAAAAAAATATATATTATCACGCTATAATCACACATAAATTATTCATTTTAATACTGCTCATCGCATTCTTATGTATATAATTAATTCAAGTTAATTCTATTATCTTTGCTATACATACATACATACATACATATATATATATATATATATACATATANTCTTCTGAGTGCTATAAAGAACATTGTCTAATCCAAAGTTTGCTCCTCAATTTCGTGGTTAGGCTGGGAGGATACCGGCTACCACTCCAGAGCTCCCACTACTCCCTCCTCTGAGGGATAACAATCTCACATTAGTTTTCAATCAACCGAACCAAATTGGGAGTTTTAATATGTCACCTTAAAATCTCCAATTCTGCATCCAACAAAAGTATATTTTCCTATTTATTTGCACTCAATCCCATGGATGACATACTCTCTAATTAAATTAAATGTGATTCTCCTTATGTTGTAGAAATCATATCTCATTTAGGAACATATGTCTCTCAATTGGTTTTAACATTTCAATTGGCCAGATTGAAAAGTAAATGAAGATCAAAGTTTAAATCATCATAAATCATTATCATTTAAAATCGTAGAAATCAAAATATATTCTTCACAAAACCATATCTTCAAAGTAGGGAGAAGGATAAAGAAGACTACTCAGAATTCGTGAGCAGGATATGATAAAACTCAAATTTCATATATAAAAATAAGTTCACAAAATAAAAGAAATAAAAATACAACTTATCTCACAATCCTTCCCAAGTAAATCCCTAGAAGGTCTCTTCAAGTCATTCTCTCTTTACAATCACTCCCAATTCTCTCTTAAAAATGTAATAAAGAAGAAATCTCTCACCTTCCCTCTCCTCTTACAAACCTAGAAGAAAATCTCCTCTTCTCTCTCTCTAACTCTCACGCCACACCCCAAAAGCCTCTTCTTTTCATCCCCCTCTAGTCTCTTCAAGTTTTTTCTTTTTTTTGGGCTGCCTCCTTTGGAAAAGAATTCAAAATTCCTCCAAAAGTCAACTCTTTTGAATTCAAAAGATGTGTCATTTGATCCAAGAGTCATATCACTTCATAAAAGAACCTTCTAAAGTGTCTAAATGCATTGAATTACTCCTAGAGGTGTTTAAAACAAGTGTCCCTTTGAAATTTTGCACAAAATGTGTCTTGAACGGCCTTAATTTGAAAAAGTCATCTCTAGTGCATCATGCTCCAGCTCTCTGAATTTTGGCGCATCATGCACAAATCCGACGCATGATGCGCCAGAATCCAAAATTGGCTCTTTTTGTTCAAAATTTCATCATTTTTGCCTTTTTTGCTCTAAATGCCTAAAAATAATATACCTGCAACAAAAACACAAATATACCCTTCTTTAAAGTGCAATATCATAAAAAATAAGCATAAAATAGGTACTTAAAATAGTATATTATTTTGGTGAATCAAAATCCCCCAAACTTAATATTACTTGTCCTCAAGTGACACTTTTATTACATAAAAGCATATTGCTTATGATAGAGATTAACTTATAACTTCTATACTTTAGTTTAGTAAATAGAATAGAAAATTTTTTTAAAAATCCTTTAATAACTTACATTCAAGTTATAAGTCTAAGAATACTTAGCAATCAAATTGAAGATTTCTGAATCTCTATTTATTTCAAGAAGAATTGTAATTCGTCATGCTAAGGACATTTAGAACATTCACATGAAAAGGAACTTCATGGAAACTTTACTAGGAATGCTACTAATACTCTAATATAAGTTTAGAAAATATAATAAAGCTACTTCCTTAAGTTAATTCAAGTGAAGCCAATTTTTTATTAGGCATCTCTTCAACCTTCTCCTCACTTATTTTTCTTTTCTTTCCTCTCTTTTTTTTTCCTTTTCTTTTAGGATTTTTTTCAATCATTTCTTTTCTTTTCTTTTTTCAAGAGAGGATTACTATATTTGGATAGCCTTTAATGATTTTGAACTTCACTATCCTCTTCTTAAAATCAAAACTCTATACCTTTCTTTACTTTACAAATTCATATTAGTTTATGATTTTTCATAAAGTCTCTTTCCTTTCTTCTTATATGAAACTCTAAAATTCTTAACACTTCAAAACTACAATTTACTTTATTTTAAACAGAAAAACATAGTCTTATCCTATTATACCAAATATCTTCAACTTTAGAATTGACCTTCATTATTAAAAACTCTTTACCTAAATTTACCATAATACTTATAAACAAAAGTATATTCATTTAAAGTTAAATCTTCATATCCCAGGCCATGTTAAATTAATTTTAAAAATTTAGTTACTTAAGGACAAATAAAATTTATTCTTCTCCTTTTCAAAAGAATTTTTTCTTTCCCCAAAACTTAAGTTCTTAAATAAATCTAAAAATATTTTGAATATAAAATTTAATAGGTCAAAGAAAACAGTAAATGCATGAAAATAAAAACTAACCTATAGAGTATTTTTTACTATGAAATTGGGTCTGGTATACTGCAGGTACTAACTGTAAAACTACATACAGGCTTTAAAGCATTAAATAAAACATAATATATTCTAGAGGACTTGCTGAGAATTAAAAACATAAATACAAATACTGACAAACTAAACTAAAAATACTAAAAATGCAGAAAAATTGAAAGTCTACAATTACTATTACAGATTCAATTCACAAACCAACATAAAAAGTCTTTTACTATAACAAGTTTCAAATAAAAGTACATCCCAATACAAATACAAACAACAAACAAACATCAAAAACAAAATAAATTAGACTCATAAAACATCAATCTTCATCTCCTTCCTCTTCATCACCATGAATGGGAGTATAGAAAGTGAAACTATGGCAAGCAGTAAAGTCCACATTAGGTTCACCCCTAAGGTGTCTTACCATGGCATTCTCAAACTCAATATCATGTCAAGCTCTCCTCTGTTGATATTCATCATTATATGCATTCCTTGCTCCTATCTCTCCCAAATGAGTTTGAATATTTAATATATCCATCTGTTTAATCATCAGTTGATCCATAATACTTTCAAGTGATGTAGATCGAGAAGTAGATGCCCATGGAGCAGATGTAGAGGGCATATCCCTTCTTTCATTTCTAGACTCAACAAATGATTCTACTCTCTGAATCATACGTCTCCTGATCAAATTTTGTGGCTGCAATCTCTCTTCATTTCTAAGGGATTCTATTCCTGATTGTTCACATAGAGTGAAAATCAAGGCAGGGTATCCCAATCCTCTAGCTGTAGAACTGCCAGCAATACTTTGAGCATGTTGAACTATAAGTGCACCCACATCTATTGCCTTCATGTTATGAATGCAATAGTTGAGTACAACTCTATCTTTAGTAAGATCAATCAAATGAATTGTTGGCAATAATCCGACAGAAATGAAGTGGTGCCATATTTTTGACTGAATAGTCAACATGGAAGCATGGAATTAACAATTTTGTTATTCTTAATCTTCCATTCCCCTCTTCCATTAGTCAAAAATGCAATCACTTCCTCTAGTAATGAATCAGTCATCACAAATGCAACATATTCATCAAAAAATACACTTCTCAAACCATAAAAATATTGATCCGATCAGCAATAAATTCAACTTGTTTACCTCTAACTAGGATGTGATCTTCATTAGTGAATCTCAGATTTGCATAAAACTCCCGAACCATCGGGACAATTGCTATGGCAATGAAGTAGCATAATCTTTCCCAAATCCTGGCAAGATCAGTTTTTCAACCTCGCCACCAAGGTTTGCAAACGCCCGCTCTGTGATCATTCTCTTTGTCTCCATTTGAGTATTATAACTATGTTGGGCTTTGAAACTAACAAATCTTCCTGCGTTGAAGTCCTCGGATGTCCTTCCTTTCTTGACTCGAAGAGCCATTTGAAAATTATATGAAAATCCAAATACAATCCGAATAAATTACTAAATCAAAATTTTAACTCAAGCAAGGTTATTTGTAAGAAAATTTTTACCATGAGTTTTCTTCAAGCATTTTCATCAAAAATTCAAAATTTCAAATCTCCCAATATTCATGGTGAAAACCAAAATATTTTTAATATAAAGTGAATCTCTTACCAAGAGAAGATGAAATCTATAGTTTTTAGCCTTCAAATCTTTCTCTTTCCCCCACAATGTGATGCCTTAGACTAAGGTCTTGAGGTAGAAGATGGCTCAAGTAGCGAAAATGGAGTTTGTCCATGTCGCTCTGTAAGTTGGGGGATCATGCACAAATCCTGTGCATCATGCACCAATCTGACGCATGATGTGCCATAGCTCAAATTTTCCAGATTTCGATTTTTATGGAAATCTACTTTATACCGCTTTATGTCAACCTCTATTTGACTCAATCAAACCTTTCTAAGCATATATAAAAATCACACTAACACCAAACTTTCACAAACAATGCAAAACTCAGATTTATATATAAAATCCATGCTATTACAAACTAACATTTTTCAAGCCAACTAAAATGAAATTCAGTGTTATAAAGCAAACCAACATCCAAACACTGAAATTTAAATGTCAAAATTCAAAACATAATCATAGATAGTGTTCATTAGAAAGGAATGCAATCAAACACAACAAAGTAAAATAAACAACACTACACAAAACATTAAGATTAAACATTATCTTCACTATCGTCCTCCTGGATATCTCCCATCGATTGGTAGTGCATATACAGATTATAGAATGGTCGATATGAAAATTCATCAGTTGAATTTTCCTCAATCAAAGCATGTTTCTTGAACATACGTACCAATCCATCTTCAATACACCCTGTATGTTCAAAATTTTCCTTCAGTCTCCAATCTAGATGATCCAATATTTCAGTAATATTCCCTATCACGTACAAGTGATTCTGCGCATCTTTTTCTATCTTATTTCAAAGTGCATTCTAGTTGTAGTAGGGCTGAACAGGTGATGAATTCTGAGATCCTTGATCCATCGGTATATTCATATCATTTTCATCTCCCATTCTACTTGCAGTGGACTTTTGGATCCATCGGCTTCCAAGGAAGTAGCACTTTTTCCCAACTTTCATAAGGTACTTGAGCTTGACTACAAAGTAAGAAAATAGTGGATGGATGTCCCAGTCCAGTTATAGATCCATTCACAATCAAATCCAAAATTGAATTCTCAATAATATGTCTAACATCAATAGGTTTTCAGGTTTGAATGCAATAATTTAGAATGACACTCTCCTTAGTGACCTTACTAATTTTCATGGTAGGTAGTAACTTCGATGCAATAAAGAAGTGTCAGGATTTTCAAAATGGATTTAAAAATGATGAAGGAAAACTTACATTTCCATCATCTCTGGTCTCCCAATTAGCATCTTCATCAGTAAGGTAGCGGTAGAGCTCATTCATGTTCCCTCTTGGAGGTAAAAAGTTTGCATAATGGCAGATATACACATTTTCAATCATAAACATCTCATTTATTCTTGAAGAAATGAATTGCACAAACCTACCAGACATGTAAATCATTCCTTGGTTGATCCCATGAAGATTTGCATAAAGTTATTTTTCTATATGAACAACAACAGCGACAGTGGTGTAGCAAAGCACTTCCCAATACCTCTGCGCAATAGTCTCTTCTACTCGAGTATTCTGCGTGTTGAATCCTCGATTTAAAAATCCCTTTTCTTTGATAAGCTCTTCTTCACTAAAACTCAATCATGTAATTTATTTGCATCAAAACTAATGAACTTTCTCTGATTGAAAATTCTAAATCTAGCAGAGTTTCTAGAGTGGGAAGCCATAGGAACTAAAAAATGGTGACACTTCCCTCACTCCCCCCCTAAAATATGGTTTGGAGTCAATTTTTTAGGAGTTATATGGAGAAGAAACCGCAAAAAATTGCCAAAACACACCATTTGACATGTTTTAAACATTTTCAAACCTATGGCGCATCATGCACCAGCTCTCTGGAAAGTGGCACATCATGCGTCAGTTCAAGAATTTTCGCCGTTTCGATTTCGATCCAATAATTTCTCAATTTTGCCATAAAATTAAACAAATAAAGATGTTTCTAAATATTTTATCAAATAAACAGACAACATAAAGACATAAACATAAATTTATAAAAATATCTCAAACAAAACCAACTAAAAATTAAGCTAAACAAATACAAATGGGTTGCCTCCCACAAAGCGCATGGTTTAATGTCGTCAGCCCGACATTCTAAGTCTTATTCTAGGTGACCCAACATTATTTTTTGTTTAAAAGCTGGTCTTTGACCATCAAAGTATGATTTTAATTTATGCCCTCTTCAATATTAACTGCCCCATAGGGATAGACTTTTATAACTCTGAATGACCCTTTCCACCTAGACTTCAATTTTCCATGAAATAATTTCAATCCTATGTTGTATAATAAAACTTCATGTCCAGTTCAAATTCTCTTTTTATTATCTTCTGATCATGCCATTATTTCATCTTTTCCTTATAAATCCTCACATTATCGTAAGATTCATTTCTGATTTCCTCAAGCTCATTTAATTGCAGCAATCATTTCTCACCATCAATGATTAAAATTAAAATTCTCTTTCAAATTAAAATTGAATTTTTTTATAACCCAATAAGCTTTATGTTCCATTTCAACTGGCAAGTCTTACCAAAAATTAATCTATAAGGGGACATTCCTATAGGTGTCTTATATGTTGTCCTATATGCCCATAATGCAGTATATAATCTACTAGACCAATCCATTTTATTAGGATTAACACTCTTTTCCAATATTATCTTAATTTCATGATTAGATACTTCTGTTAAACCACTCGTCTAGGGATGATAAGCAGTTGTAATTTTATGCACTACATTATATTTTTCCACCAATCTTGTAACTGTTGCATTTCTAAAATGAGATCCTCCATCGATAATGATTACTCTCGGCATTCCATATCTTGTAAAAATATTTTTAATTAAAAATTTTGAAACACTCAGAGAATCACATTGAGGTAAAGTTCTTGCTTCAATCCATTTTGAAATGTAATCCACTGCAATCAATATGTATATATTTCTGAATGACGGTATAACTAGTCCCATAAAATCCAATCCCCATGCATAAAAATTTTCAATTTCTAAATTAAAATTTAGAGACATTTCATTTCTTCTAGAAATATTACCTACTCTCTGACACTGATCACATGTTTTGATATATATATATTAACATCTCTAAATAGAGTAGGCCAATAAATTTCAGATTGTAAAATCTTATAAACAAATCTATCATTTCCAAAATGTCCTCCAAATTCAAAATCATGGCATTTTTGAATAATCTCTTAAATTTCTCTTTAAGGCACACATCGTTTTATCATTAAAAGTTTACATTGCTTATATAAATAAGGATCATCCCAAAAATATGATTTTAAATCATGAATGAATTTCTTTTTGTGCTATTTTGTTAATCCATATGTTAAAATACCACTAATAATATAATTTACAATATCAACATACCAAGGTATTTCCCATCCTTTTACAGCATAAACTTGTTCATCATGCAAAGTTTCGTTAAATTTTTTTTTTCATATCTAGTATTTCTTCTTGTTCGAGCCTTGATAGATGATCAACAATTTGATTATTAATCTCTTTCCTATCGACTACTATGAAATCAAACTCTTGCATCAGAAGTACCCATCTAATTAATCTTGGTTTAACATCCTTATTTTGCATCAAATATTTAATAGTCTAATGGTCAATATGCACAACACATTTAGCTCTAATCAGATATGATCTAAACTTATCAAAAGATCGCATAATAGCTAATAACTCTCTTTCAATGGTGGTGTAATTAATTTGATCATTATTAAAAGTCTTACTAGCATAGTATATAACTTTATAAATCTTATCATATCTTTGCCCTAAAGTAACTCAAATTGCATAATCACTAGCATCATACATTAATTCAAAAGGTTTCTCCCAATCCGGTGAAACATTTACAGGAGCAGTGATCAATTTTTCCTTTAAAGTTTCAATGGCTTTAAAATAATCTTGATTAAAGTTAAATTTTGTTTCTTTCTCCAAAAGTTGGCATAAGGGTTTAGTAATTTTTTAAAAATCTTTAACATATCTCTTGTAAAATCTAGCATGTCCTAAAAAACTCCTAACTCCTGTTACTGGAGTAGGTAGAGGTAGGTTTGATATAACCAGTATTTTTGCAGGATCTACTTCCATGCCATTTTTTGAAATTTTATGTCCAAGCACAATTCCTCTTGCAACCATAAATTAACATTTTTTCCAATTCAGTACAAGATTAGTCTTTTCACAACATTCCAGAAATTTTTCTAAATTATTTAGACATATGTTGAATGAAGTTCCAAATACAGAAGAGTCGTCCATAAGGACTTCAATCCCTTTTTCATTCAAATCACTGAAAATTGGCATCATACATCTTTGAAATGTTGCAAGTGAATTACATAATCCAAAAGAAATTTGCTAAAAAGCAAAAGTTCCATAAAGAGTAGTAAAAGTCTTTTTTTACTTGATCATATGGAGTAATAGGTATTTGATGATAACTCGTATATCCATCAAGAAAAATAAAATATTTATGCCCAACTAATATATCCAACATCTGATCCAAAGAGGGTAAAGGAAAATGACCTTGATGGAAAAATTTAATTTTCTATAATCTATGCAGATTCGCTAACCAGTGACTTGTCTTGTTTATAACAATTCATTATGCTCATTTGTTACTACAGTCACACCTCCTTTCTTTAGAACACAGTGAGGACTAACCTAAGCACTATCTGAAAGAGGATATATTATTCTAGTATCTAACCATTTTAAAATTTCTTTCTTTACTAATTCTTTCGTCATAGAATTTAATATCCTCTGAGGGTCAGCTCTTGTTTTTTATTGATATTCTAATAAGATTCTATGCGTACAAATTGCAGGACTGATTCTTTAATATTAGCTAATATCCATCTAAAGGCTTTCTTATATCTTTTTAAAATTTCCAACAACTGTTGTTCTTGCATATCAGTTAATTCTAAGGATACTATAATAGATAATGTAGATAAACCTCCAAATGTTGCATACTTCAAATGTGTAGGAAGTGTTTTCAGTTCTAGTTCATAAGTGCTTTCAGTTCTAGTTCATGGGGTTTCTCAATAGATGAAATTAAATTCTTGTTACTTTCTATGAAATCTAACATTTCAAATCTTTCCTAAACATAATCCATATCTTCTTTACTCACTTCCATAGATTCATCTTGAATTCTATCATCATCTTGATATTCCATATGATCCTTTTTAATTTCTCTTTCAAAAGTTTTCTTAAAATACTCGTGGCTTAAATATTCATTAATATCCATTTTGAAGCATTGAATCTCTTGCTCTTTTGTAGGGTATCTCATTGATTTTGCAATATTAAATGTAACATCTTGATCACTAGCTCTCATAGTTGGTTCTCCTTTCTGCACATCTATCAAAGCTCATCTAGTGGCTAGGAATGGTCTTCCTAAATGATAGGAATTTCTTTATCTTCCTCCATATCTAATACAATAAATTCCGCAAGAATAATAAACTTATCAACTTTTACCAAAACATCTTCTATAACTCCTTTAGGATAGGTAATCAAACAATCAGCTAACTGCAGAGTTACAGTTGTAGGTGAAATATCTTCAAAGCCCAACCTTCTGAAAATTGATAACGGCATAAGATGAATGCTGGCTCCTAAATCACATAAGGCTTTTACATAAAATCGTTCACCAATAGCACAAGGAATTATAAAACTTCCAGGATCCTTATTTTTTGAGGAAGATTTTTCTGAATTATAACGCTACACTCTTTGCTGAGTGCAACAGTCTCATTATCTACAAACTTCCTTTTTTTTATTAAATATATCCTTCATGAACTTCGCATAGCTTGAAATTTGTTCCAAAGCTTCAACAAATGGAATGATTAACGTTAAACTCCTCAAAATTTCCAAAACTTTTGAAAATTTATTATCTCTATGTTTCTATTTCAATTTTTGAAGAAATGGAGGTGGTGGTCTTTCTACCGTGATTCTCATTGGCATAATGGGATTTTCTGCTTCAACATGAAAATCTTCACCATATTTTCATTTTTCACCTCATCTTTTTCAACTTCAACTTCTTATCGAAATCTGTTTTCTAATTCTTTTCCACTTCTCAGTTGAGTAGCTTTAATTTTCTCTTTGTTCTGATCTTTAGGATTTACTTCAACATTCTTAGCTAATGTTCTTGAAGTTCTATTGCTAAAAGCAATAAGAATACATCCCAATTGATTTCCCATGTTTCTGATAGCAGCTCCTTGACTTTGTAATTGACCACCCATCTGCAATATCAATTCTTTTATGCATAACTTTTTCTTCTTAATCTACAAATTAGTAAAACCTGAGGGGTAATAAGGTTTATATGCTTGGTTCCCTTGATTGTTAGAGTTTCCTAATGGGTTCACAGTGTTGTTTCCCCAATGTGGATTTATAACAATAGAATTAATGTTACTCCAACTAAAGTTTGGATGATTCTTCTAGCCATAATTATAATAATTGGCAGAATGATTATTAGAATGATTGGTTATTGCATTTAAAGTCTCATATAAAGATTTGTGTTCTATCCATTATCCCAACGAGTTCTCCTCAAGCACAGGTGTTTTCTATGAATAATTCATTCCGTATTGATCTATCTTCTTTTATATAGCTGTTATTTGGGTAGCAAAAATAAATATTGCATCAGAATCATGTATACTAGCTACTCTTTTTGGATTTTTTGAAAATTATTAGTAGTCATCTCTTCAATTAATGAATATGCTTCATCGAATTGTTTTGACATTAATGATCTACCAGCAACAGCATCAATTATCGATCTAAGAGATCCAACTAACCCATTATAAAAAGTTTGAATTATTAACCAATCTGGCAATGCATGGTGTGGACACTTTCTAAGGAGAACTTTAAATCTTTCCCAGACTTCATAAATTGATTCCCCTTCAAACTGACAAAAAGATGTGATATCATTTCCATGCTTAGCAATTTTTGAAGGTGGTAAATATTTAGTAAGGTGTAAATTAGGATATTCAGTAGGTGTTCCTCCAAACTGATTATTTTGTACTATTTGGATAATAGCAGGTTTAGTTCGAATGAATTGGCAGCTTGATGTGCCTAAAAATGTACTACTTTTCATGTTATATTTTATGATGATATTGCACTTTAAATGTTATTTTTCTTGTGTTTTATGTTTTAGGTACATCAAATTAAAGAATTTGTGATTGGAGCAAAAGAAACAAAAATGGACCAAAACAGAGCAAACCGGAGAAAATGGGGTCAAACCGGCGCACACCGAAGCCATGGGGACCAAAACCGGGCACTTAAGTGCCTGTGCCCTATGCTTAAGCACCCAAATATTGCACTTAGGTGCCACCAAATAGAGAGGAGGTCGCTTAAGAACCTCAGAATCGTCGTTTAGGGGACGTAGACGATTTTTAACATATTTTCTAGAATATACATCGGATTTGGATGATTTTTGAAGTGTTACTTCGTGTTTAGTTTGGAGAATTCATTGAAAATGATAAAATGGAATTTAAATAAGAATTTGCGGTGGTTAAAAGGAGTTTTTAAGAGGCACTTGAGGCACCATCTAGAAGATTCAATGAATTTGGACACTTTTGAAGAGACACTTAAGAAAGTCTTAGGAAATTATAAATAAGGCTTGAAAATATTTATTAAAAACTTTATTGAACTCTCTTGAGTCTCTTAAAGTAATTAGAAGAGGAGAAGAAGGCTTGGAAAAGAAGAAGAAGGCTTGGTTGAGAGCCTCAAGTGGGGTGACAAGGTGACAGAAAAAAAGAGAGTGAGAGATTTCTTCTTTTCCTTTCACTTTATTCTTGGAGAGGATTGTAAAGAGATTTCTTTCAATATACAAGGAGAGTTTGATTTCCATAAGAGATAAGTATTTTCAATGTATTTTGATTTGAATCTAGTACTTTATTTGTATGGTTTCAAAGTAATGTTCAATGAAAAGTTTTTTTTGTTTCTCCATGTGTAGTGAGTGGTTTTCTATACTCTTCCCTCTTATAATAAATTAGTATGCATGTGTAGGATATAGAATTGTGTAGAGTGAGAATATATTGTGATGATTTTACTTTTTTCTTCATTTACATGTAAACTTGATAAACTTGCACATTAAAATATGTCATGAGAACATGTAAGGTCCGGGATGGTGTTGTCTCAATCAACTGAGGTGGAATCACAAGAGATTGTATGGATGAGAATGTAGTCCATATTTTTGAGTGAAAATAAATAGGAAAATAAACTTTGATGGGTGTAGAGTTAGAGGACTTTAGAGTGACCGGCTAAAGCCCCCAATTTGGTTCTTAATTTTAGATCTTAATACTAGATGTTAGGCTTCAAGTGACGGGATGAGGAGACTCTAGAGTGAGAGCTAGTATCTCTCCAGCCTAACTAGTCCTTAAAATTCTTAAACTATGAATTAGACAATGTTCTTTATATCGCTTGACCAAGGGTAAAGAATATAATTTCTCCTATTTGTCACATTCACTCTCACTACTTGTTTTACTTTTACATATGTTACTAGCTTCACTGTATGAGGAAGGGTACTCTTAATATATGAAACCCCACATTCTGATTTTCACTAAGTATTTTAGTTTAAGAATATAAATAGTATTGTAGTGATAATTGTAGGAAATAATCAGAACCAAACTTTTATCAACCATCCAAGCTAAGGTGTGTTATTCTAGAATAGGACTTCTCTTAAAAGCTGCCGTGATTAACCTCGATCTCCGTGGGATCGAAATTTGGGGCTTAATCAGAAAGCCCTATATTACTTGATAACGATACGTATACTTGTGTAGAATCCTTATTATTTAAACATATAATTGGAATTTTAATTTTCTTGGAATCTAATTTTTGGCGCCGTTGTTGGGGATTTAAATCTTCAAGTAGAGGTGTCAACTTCATAAATGTTTACATATAAAAAATATAGAGATCACAACTACAGCAGGATTTTGAATACTCAACAGAATTTCCTCTGCTGTAGGATTTACATAATCTCTTAAAGGTATGTGATGATGTTCATTTTCATTTCCAACATTATTTATATTGCAAGCCATTTTGCTAAACTGATTATACTCTTTTTTGTTATTTTTTTAATTTTTCTAACAATTCTTTCTAACTCAGAGTCGTAAGGTACTAAGTTTTCAGATCTTACATTACACATAAACTGAATAAAGCAAGTAATTAAAAATAAGCAAATACACTAAAATAAGAAAATGTTCAAATTAAAATACAAACAAAATTTTATGTTACCTTCCTCGGTAACGGCGCCAAAAACTTGACACGGAGATTTATATATGAAAATATTTGTGAAGTTGACACCACTTAAGGGCTCCAAAAACTTGATGCAGGCAGATTTATAATAAATATGAAATATAATCCTAATAAAATTGTTCTTCTAAATATAATTTATCCTTTAAAACTCCTTTTTAAACTACTAAATCTCTCCTAAATATCAACGTAAGTGTACGCATCGTTCAAGTAATAGAGGGCACTAATAAGATACTAGATGTTGATCCCATAGGGAAGTTACAAAATCCTAACATAAACTATGGAAATTATTTTATCATTAAAAAAAAGTAAAGTGCAAAATTTGAAAATTGACTGCTCAGGGGAATGATAATTAAAATGCAGATGTAAGATTACACAAATTAAACTAAAATAAATACTAAAATTCAAAAGTAAAATTGTGAAAATTAAATAAAGTTTTTGTTATGACGAAAAGTTCAAATTTAAAAAAACATCTTTCCCTTTTACAATGAGTATATGGTTTGTGAAGAAATTGAAATCATTTGAAAAAATATATAAAATGTTTTGTGTCAAATAGGAGCAATCCAATTCTTTACCCTCTTCCGAGTGCAATAAAGAATATTGACTAATTCAGAGTTTGGTCCCTAATTCCATGATTAGATTGACAGGATACCCACTGCCACTCCAAAGCTCCCACTACTCCCTCCCTTAAGGGCTAACAATCTCGCATTAGTTTTCAATCAACTAAACCAAATTGGGGTTATTAATCTGTCACCTTAAAATCTCCAATTTTACATCCGACAAAAGTATATTTCCCTATTTATTTGCACCCAATCACATGGATGACATACTCTCCCGTGAAATCAAATGTGATTCTCCTTATGTTGTAGAAATCATAACTCATTTAAGAACATATGTCTCTCAACAAGTTTTAACATTTCAATTGGCCATATCAAAAAGTAAATAAAGATTTGAGTTCAAATCATCACAAATTATTATCATTTAATATTGTAGAAAACAAAATCTATTCATCACACAACCATATCTTCAAAGTAGGGAGAATGATAAGGAGGACTACTCAGAATTCATGAGAAAGATATGATAAAACACGAATTTCATATATAAAAACAAGTTTACAAAATAAAAGAAATAAAAATATAACTTATCGCACAATCCTTCCCAAGCAAACCCTAAAAGTTCTCTCCAAGCCTTTCTCTCTTTACAATCTCTCCCAATTCTCTCTTAAAAATGTAATGAAGAAAAATCTCTCACCTTCTCTCTCCACTTACAAACGTAGAAGAAAATCTCATCTTCTCTCTCTCTAACTCTACCACCACCCTGAAAAGCTTGTCTCTTGTGTCCTCCTTTAACCTCTTCAAGTCTTCTTATTTTATTTTTGGGCTGCCTCCTTTGGAAAAGAATTCAAAATTCCCGCAAGAAATTCCTCCAAAAGTGAACTCTTTTGAATTCAAAAGATGTGTCATTTGATCCTAGATTCATGTTCCTTCATACAAGAACCTTCTAAAGTGTTTAGATGCATTGAATTACTCTAAGAGGTGCTTAGAACAAGTGTCTCTTTGAAAATTCGTGCAAAATTTGTCTCAAACAGACTTAATTTGAAAAAGTTGTCTCATGGGCATCATGCGCCAATCTGGCATATGAATCTAAAATTGGCTCTTTTTGCTCCAAATTTCATCCTTTTCCACATTCTTGCTCGAAATGCATAAAAAAGATATACCTGCAATAAAAAACACAAAAATACCCATTTGTATACTGCAATATCACAAAAAATAAGCATAAAATAGTTACTTAAAATAATATATTATTTTGGGGTATCAACTAACTTTTCAGGTGGAGCAACAGAAAGAATTGAGAGGTACACTTTTAAGTTATTGCACTGTAATTTACTTTTATTTACCTTTCTGTATCGCTTGTTTCTTGCTTGTATACTTGCATGTTAAACAACAAAGTCACCCTCTATGTCAAAACTGAAACTTTTAGGATAGCCACAAAACCGAAAGCAAAACCAAAACAAAAGATTAAACAAGATAAAATTCACTGCCACAACAGTCAAACATATAAGACAACTTAAAATTTAATCACAAACAAAATAAAACAAAAATTGTAACTAAATAAAAATTTCTCTATCGGATGATCGGAAACCCCTCAGAGGTGGTATCTTATGGTTGCTAACGAGATTTCCTACGGTTTAAATGAAAGTATGAAACTCATTAAATTGGGTTTAATAAACTCATTTAGTCTAATGAATCTGAAAGAAAATAGTGATGCCAGAATGAGGGATCCAAAAGATTGTAACCAGTGTCGCTCTAATCAACTTTAACATTCCCCATAATATTTAAATAACCATAATCTTAGGAAACATTTGTTTTGACATAATGACTTGACACATCAAAGAACTTAAACTCGCTGTGATGGGAGCTTGGAGCTGACATTGTGGGCAACAAAACCATCTACAACATCAAAACATGTCCACACCAGCTAAACCATTCCTTAGAAATAAAGAACTAGCTATAGAATTTTGAGGTTGTGAGCCTAGTGTGACCTAAATCCTCAATTTTCATTTAGGTCTTTGTATGACTTTGCAATACAATTTAAGCCCTAACTATCTTTATGATTCTGAGGTTGTCGTTCGTCATGACCTAAATCCTCATATCTTCCAAGTTATTTGTGTGATATTTTCACATGAATATAAGCCCTAATTAATAAAATTGGCACAATAAAACATTTAAATATTTCTCATTTAAATTGAAGCCAAACCATAAGATAGTTTGGAAATTCACCGAGGTTTTCCTCGGGATCTGTGACATCCCTTAGTTATTCTTCATTTGGATTTTAAAAATAAATGTGCCAAATTCTAACCATTCCCCTTTTACACCTTCTTGTCTAATCTCGTTGAAAAGTACTATTCCTTTGACCTCTTTGAAGATAATATCCCCTGATTTTTAACGAGAGTTTTCTTAGGTGACTTCAGTTATCTAAGATGTATTTAACTATAAGGGCTTGTCTTTATAGAAAACTTTTAAGAACCCAGTTTATTATAAACACTTTTTAATTTTTCATGTTAAATAGAGAAACTTGTCATCTTATAAATAAAATGGTTTCGCAAACCAAATGTATGTCATACATTTATTAGTTTATTTGATTGAGCCTCTCTATCAAGTTATGTGTTTAGCTTTCATTGTAGACACATAGCTTGAGGTGTAGCGCTCTTTTCATCTAAAATTTGAAAGATATGGGATCACTTTGATTTCATATTTTTCTAAAATTAAATATATATGTAAAAGAAATGTCCCTACGGAGCGGGCAACGAGATTTCAATTCCGGCGGCCGACAGCTTTCACATGACCACGCTAAGATAGTATTGACGGCTTCTAGAGGCTCCGCTGGGGATTGTTTCTATCTCTGTTCAAATCAAAGAATATTGTCTTCATACATCGACAATTTGTTGATGTCCCTTATTGATCAGGTTACCCTTCTTCCGTTGGCATACCTCACCCATTTCCTTCTTAGGTAAATACGGTCAACTCTTTCAGACTTCATAATCGTTTGTTTAACAACTTTTGAACAAAGATGTTTAAGAGTTCATTAGGAATTTTAGTCTTTGTGTGGGTGTCGGCGCTATTTCGGGTTGGTTTATGGGGTTGCCCGTAAGAAGCTGTCGGTCATCGGAATCAAAATTCCGTCGCCCGCTTCGGAAGGACGTTGAAGTATGAAATCAAACTGACCCCATATTTTTTATAATTTAAAAATGAAAGAGCACTATACCTCAAATCCTGTATCTATCCTGAAGGATGAGCACAAGACTTGAGGATGAGGCTCGATCAAATAAACTAAGGAAAGTATGACATCCGTCTGGTCTCCCTATTTAATGTAATGGATTAAATAGGGTTTATATTAAGCTAGGTTCAGACATGCTTCCTATAAGGGCAAGCCCCTATAGTTAATTACATCTTAAATGACCAAAGTCACCTAAGAAGACTCTCGATAAAAATCAAGAAATATTATCTTCAAGGAATTTCAAAGGGTAGGGCTCTTTAACAAAATCGGACATAGAGGTGTGAAAGGGGATTGGTTCAAATTTGGAACATTTTAATGTAGAATCCAAAGGAAGAAGAACTAGGGGATGTCATGGATCCAAAGGCGAACCTCAGTGACTTCCCAAGATATCCTAATGTTTGGCTTCAGTTTTGAGGAGAAATATTTAGGTGTTTCATCCTGCCAATTTTATTAGTTAGTGCTTACATTCATGTGAAATGATCACACAAATAGCCTGGAAGATGTGAGGGTTTAGGTCGTGACAAACGACAACCTCGGAATCCTAAGAAGAGTTAGGGCTTATATTGTATATCAAAGCTATGCAAAGGCCTAAAGATAAGGTGAGGATTTATGTTGCATAAGCAAGCAACCTTGAAATCCTATGATTTTGTTGTTTAAGTCTAAGGCAGGAAGATTGGTTTAGCTGGGAAAGACAGGTTTTGCTATTGAAGATGGCCGTGCTGCCCACCATGCTAGCTCCAAGCTCCCGTCGCGATGATTTTAAGTTTTCTAGTATGTCAAGTTATAACATCAAATCGGGTGGCCCTATGGTTGAAGTTATTTAAATTTTATAGAAGGCATATTAAAGTTCATTAGAGCGACACCGGTTAGGATCCTACGGTTCCCTCGTTCCGGTATCACTATTTTCTATTGGATTCACTTAGTCTAAATGAACTTACTAAACCCAACTTAATGAGTTCCATAATTTTATTTAAACCGTGGGAAGCCACATTAGCAACCGTAGGTTACCTCCTCCGAGGGATTCCCGATCATCCAATAGAGATGTCTTAATGTAGTTGAAGTTGTAGTTTTGTGTGATGTTTGTGACTAAATTTTGAGTTGTTTTATATTTTGAATGTTGTGGGGGTGAATTTTATCTTTTCGATTTTAATTTTTGTTTTGCGGCTATCCTAGTAGTTTTAGTTTTCATGGAGGGTGACATCGTTGTTTAGCATGCAAGTTCGTAGTTTTGGGTTATGGTTATAGTTAACATGCAAGTTTATGTTGTTTTCATACATGCAAGTAAATGCAATCTTATGGTTGTGTGGCTATCCTGATGGTTTTAGTTTTCATACAGGGTGACATTGTTGTTTAGCATGCAAATTATGGTTATGTGGCTATCCTGATGGTTTTAGTTTTCATGTAGGGTGACATCTTTGTTTAGCAATGGCTATCCTAGCAGTTTTAGTTTTCATGCAGGGTGACATCATTGTTTAACATGCAAGCTCGTGGCTATCCTGATGGTTTTAGTTTTCATGCAGGGTGACATCTTTGTTTAGCATGTAAATTTGCAGGCATGCAGGGTGATGTCGTTGTTTAGCAAGAAAATTTGCAGATATAAAAGTACAGTATGAGAAAGAATGTTGTGGCGGTGAATTTTATCTTGGTTGATTTTAGTTTTGGTTTTGGGTTATGGTTATAGTTAACATGCAAGTTTATGTTGTTTTCATACATGCAAGTAAATGCAATCTTATGGTTGTGTGGCTATCCTGATGGTTTTAGTTTTCATACAGGGTGACATTGTTGTTTAGCATGCAAATTTCTTATATTTTGAATGTTGTGGCGGTGAATTTTAATCTTTTCGATTTTAATTTTGGTTTTGGTTATGGTTATGTGGCTATCTTAATGGTTTTAGTTTTCATGCAGGGTGACGTCGTTGTTTAACATGCAAATTTATAGGTATAAAAGTACAGTATGAAAGTACAAGAAGGACAATGCTGAAAAATGTAAAAGTGTATCTGGCGAGTCTTCTCTTTCCACCACCTGAAACTTAAAATGCATGTTAAGGCAGTTTATGAAGAGCAGGAAAGGTAAAAATTTTGGTAATTTTCCTAACTCTCTGTCATATCTTGGTGAGTCCTTAAAAGTTTAATTAAGGATGATTTCATTGAGCGAAGAACCTTGTCCATATCATGGTGAGTCCTTAAAAAGTTTAATTAAGGATGATTTAGTTGAGCGAAGCATATTAAGTTTAATAGGCCTCTGAGGTATCCAACAAGTTAAGAGGGGGAAGCAGGTGTTTAATTAAGGAAGATTCCATTGAGCAAAGAATATTAAGTTTAATAGGCCTCTGAGGTATCCAACAAGTTAGGAGAGGGAAGCAGGTCCATGCCTCCCCTCCTCACTAATAGTGAAAAGCCTCGAGTCCATTTAAACTTATTATAATGTAGGTCCATGCCTCTCTCTCACCAACTAGTGAAAAGCCTCGAGTCCATTTAAACTCATTATGTTGCTTAATGGTTCATCCTGTAAATACCCTTATTACTCAGTGAACCCTGATGTCTCAATTATCCCATAGGGTAATTATCATTTGTCATTTAATTTTAAAAATTATGTTGAAGAAGCAAGCTAGTGTAATTTGAACACTTAGCCAAATTTTTTTAATTGGGCTTTGTGGTGTTTCCAGGATGTTTGACTTAGTTATGTTTATTTCTCTAATCCTTGTTTAATCAATTTTTGATTTAGCCTAAGTCACCACTAAACCCCTTAACGCCTAGCCCTAATCCTCATTTAGTCAATTTTGATTTGGCCTAAGTCACCACTAAGCCCTTAAGACCTAGGTGAGTGTCTTAATTAGTTTTGAAAAGGGTTAAGCTTTAAGTGGTCATGATCATAGGTGAGTGTCTTAATTAGTTTTGAAAAGGTTAAGCTTTAAGTGGTCATGATTCATAATTTGTAAATGAGTGTCTTAATTAGTTTTGAAAAGGTTAAGCTTTAAGTGGTCATGATTCATAATTTGAATTTTCTTTAAAACAAGATAGGGGTATTAAATTGATTAATTATTAACTTCCAAAGTCATACCCCTAAGTCGAGGCTCATTTAATTATAATAAACTTCCAAATTTTAATAATTTAGAAATTTATTAACTTATCTTTTTAATGAGCAAAATGAAATTGGTTTCTACCAATTAACCCCTTGTGTTTCGAACATCAAATAAATTGATTAAGATCAGAGGTTACCCATTTTCCCTTTCTTGAATTAAGCCTAAATGTTAATTAAGGCTAAATTTCCAAAATTACACATTTGCCCCTAAGGTTCTAACACTTCATAATTTGTGAAATTCAATTCAAATGGCTTTGAAATTTTTATCCTACCTCATTCATGGGTCATACAAGACATCAGAGGAGAAAATATGATTTTTCAAAATTTAATTTAATTTAAATAATTATTTTAATGCAGGAATAGGATTTTTCAAAGAAAATTCCTAACTTGACCAAGGTAAATTCTAATCCCTTGAAATATTTACTGGAGGTAGACCTAGACTAGAAAAGCCTTTGGACAAAATTTCATGATTTTGTTGAATTCTCTGTGATTTATTAGAATTATTTTAAGTTCTGGGTTATTTAATAAAAATAAAATATTTTAAGTGGTGAAAATTAGTTTTTGTATTTTTGAAAAATCTCCCTAAGGTCAAAGGACTCAGAGGAGTAAATTTTACATTTTTTTTATTTTTCCTTGATTTATTGGAATTATTTTAGTGAAAACTCATTTTTAGCCTTTATAAAAAAAATATTTTTAAGCTTTGAAAATAAATATCTTTATTTAGAAAATCAGGAAAAATATTCGAAAATTATTTTTAAGCTTTGAAATTCAATATCTTTATTTAGAAAACCAGGAAAAATATTCTATTCTAAAAAAGATTTATTTTTAAGCTTTGAAATTCAATATCTTTATTTAGAAAATCAGGAAAAATATTCTAATTGATTTTTAAGTGATTAGGAAACAATATAGAACATTTCCATGAGTTTTATTATTTTTATGATTTTTATGAATTTTTAATAAATTAAATATTTAGAATAGGCTAAAAATCAAATTTTTTATTTTAGATATCATTTTATTTTTAGAAAATACCCATGATCACAGAGAACTCAAAAAACTATGGTTCACAATTTTTTGAGTTATATTTTGATTTTTAAAAATCATTTAGATGCTAAAAGTGGTATTTATCTTTAAAAATCAACTTAAGTTGTAAAATGAACTCAAAATATTTTGAAATTTTTATGATGAGTTCTCTGGATGATAAACCACAGTGGAGAATAAAAAATCAATCATTTAAATGTTTGCATTTTTCAAAATTAATTATCTTAGTGATTTAGTATTTGTAAAATTTAAGAATATTTTAAATGACTTGACCCATGAATTATTTTCAAAGCTCTGGTCATGGTGGACCTTCCAAAATTTTCTTGGGATTTAATAACCAATATGCTAACTTCCATGATTACTTTGAAGAAATAATGTGAAATAACTTGGAAAATATGGGTCTCTGTATAGGAGGCTCCTCTGACTTTAGAAAAATTAGAGAATACTTCTCCAGACAGAGGTTACAACATGCTAAAATTCCAAGTCAAGGTAATGTGCCAATATGCATGGAGAATCAAATGATTCCAAATAGTGTTTAATTAATTAAAAATATTTTATGCATCAAATAGACTTTAGAATTATTTCACGTTGTTCTCCTCTGTTCATTGAGCAAGAGGGTATTTTTATTTTATTTTTGTGATTTTTTACATAAAGTTATGTATTTTTGAAGTTTTGGGGATTAAATAAATAAGAAAATACCCCTATTTTTTTATTTAAATCGCGCATGCCACCTCAACCTACGATGGCTCCGAAAGCATGCGTGGCACGCTCTGGTTGGAAGCCACCGTTTACGTAGCTTGCTGACTCGGCCCATTATTCATGTTCTGAAGTGCTGTCCGGTGTGATCTCCTCCGTCCATTTAATACACGCTGGATCGGACGACTCCCCATCATCGTCCCCGATAGGATGATCTCGTGCCTGTCCATACTAAAACCTTAAGATCTCGGCCTAGACTCAACCAAATCACTTTGGTTTTGATCCTATGGACTCGTCTAAGTGAGATGAACACATCCATACGGCTAAGGTACCATGAAATCAAGCTTAAGTAAATGGATCAAAATAAGCTCGGAAGGAGGAGGAGTTTTATACCTTTGCTCTGAGAAGAGAAGCTTCGATCAGAGGTGCTCGGCACGTTCGTTGTAGTGAGACGAACACATCCATATGGTTAAGATGCCATGAAATCAAGTTTAAGTAAATGGAGAATCAAAATAAGCTCGGGAGGAGGAAGAGTTTATACTTTGCTCTGAGAAGGGAAGCTTCGATCAGAGGTGCTCGGCACGTTCATTGGGGTCCAAGGAGGCTAACTCTAAGAAGGGGGGCTTCGATTAGAGGTGCTCGGCACGTTCGTTGGGGTCTAAGGAGGCTAGGGATTGAGTCTCTGGTCTTGGTGTAAGGCCTAGGTATGAATTCGACCAAGCTCGATTTCAGGTGTTGGTCTAGAGCTATGGTAGAGGCTCTGTGGAAGGGGGATTTGATGGGGCTTTGGCTTCTTTCACTCTTATGAAGGTGTGGTCACAGGAAATTGAAGTTTGGTGGAGTATGAAGGTGTACTGGGTTCTGTCCTGGTTTCCGGCAGGGTTTCAAGCTCAAAATTGAGCTCCGACAATGGGAATAGGTGAGGAAAAATGGTTTGAATGCACTGAGGGGATCTTAGGAAAGCTCTGTGTGAAGTTTGGAGAGGCCTCTCTAATAAAATTCTAGCACACCTCCCATGGCCATGGGAGGTGAGTTTTTATAAAAATGGCCATGGGGTGGCACTGAGGGCATAAGTTTGGGTGCATTATGGTGCTTTGGTGGAGGACAGAGAAGCTCTTCAATTTGATTTGGATGAGCTGGCCTCTAGGATTGATTTGGGTGAGATTCCATGGGGGTGGCTCTCAATTTTGGGGCTACTAGGCTGGCCGGCCGGCTAGGGGGAGGTGGCTAGGAGCTCAGAGAACCCGGAGGAATCCATCACAGCAATTTAATGCAAATGTGCCTGGATTTGGCAAAGATATCTTAAGCATGTGCATTTTTGGAAATAAGATCCCTTAATTTTTGGAAGCTTTGGTCCATGGATTGATTTAGGTGTTTTCATGGTGTTTGGACTGGTCACTAATTCCAACTAATGGCTGTGGTGGAGTTAATTTGGTGGTTTTAGGGTGGTTAGGTCACATTTAGTGTATGGGTCCAAGTGGGTGCAAATGACCAAAACTTGGGTTTGGGCTAGGTTATACATGTCAATTGGCCCAAATAATTGTTGAATTTTGTGTAGATGATCATAAGGAACAACTTTGGTGAAGGATGGAAGTGGTTTTGAGTCCAATTGGAAGGTCAATTTGTAGGAATTTTGAACTTTAATGAATTTGGTCATGTTGGGCTAGGCTTGGGTCTAGCTTGGGTTAGCCTTAGGCTAAGTCCAAATTATTGTTGTAAATTGTCAATAGGGACCTCATGAAGAGTTTTCAACATGAATTGGATGCCAATTTGTAGGTTAAGGCAATCAATTGGGTGAAATTTAGGGACTTTTTAATGGTCAATAGGGACCTCATGAAGAGTTTTCAACATGAATTGGATGCCAATTTGGGGGTTAAGGAAATCAAAGTCAATAGGGACCTCATGAAGAGTTTTCAACATGAATTGGATGTGAATTTGGAGGGTAAGGCCTAGGCTTGGGTCTAGCTTGGGTTAGCCTTGGGCTAAGTCCAAATTGATTATTTTAAATGGTGATAGGCTTGGGTCTAGCTCGGTTAGCCTTGGGCTAAGTCCAAATTGATTATTGTAAATGGTCGCTTGGGTCTAGCTTGGGTTAGCCTTGGGCTAAGTCCAAATTGATTGTTATAAATGGTCAATGGACCTCATGAAGAGTTTTCAACATGAATTGGATTCCAATTTGGGGGTTAAGGCAATCAATTGGGTGGAATTTTGGGACTTAGCCAGTTTGGGGCTAAATTTGGGAATTTTGGATTTAGGCCAAAATCAAATGGATTTGAGACTTCACCAAGGCCAATTGATGGTTGATTTTGATGTATAGGAATGTCATAAAGATTTTTCTACATTAATTGAGGCCAATTGATTAGGCTATGGGTTCAATTTGGTGAGATTAGGTCATATGATCAAAATTGGGGTTTTGACCCAAATCAAAATTGGGTTCAAATAATGGACCAATTGAGCTTGGATTTGGTTTATTTTTGTCATATAAAAAGTGAATTTGAGTTTAGGATTAGAATTGGGGTCCATTGAGACCCAATTGATGGACATTTGAGTTGGATTTGTGGAAATTTGGGTCTTTAAAGGGCAAATTTGGGGGTTTTGGTTAAAGATGGTCAAATTGGCCAAATTGGGTCATGTGTTCGTTAAGAAAAATGAAATTGGGAATATTTAGGATTTATTGGGATTTTATGGGAATTTTTGGAATTTTTGAAATTTTTGGTCCAAGAGAAGTATTTTGGTAATTTAGGAGTGTTTTAGGGGTAAAAGACCAAGATGGGTATTTTGGTAGAGTTGAGGTACCAATCATCACCACAAGCAATGGACCAATTGAAAACCTATTTTGGGTCCTCTACATAGTGGTCTTAGCCAAACCATAGCCTTAGGGCTAGTAGGTTTAGGGGACCATCTACATGAGTATCCCAAAGGATCAAGGGATCTAGGCTAGAAATTTGAGTCCATGGTTGTGAGTGATTGTGAGTGTAGATGAGTGTAGTGAGTGCCTTAGCTCTAGACCAAGACCTCAGGTCAACCCTAAGGTCCAGCAATCCTAAGGGTGACTCATCCTGAGTTTCCTCCACAGTGACCCCACCTACTAAGTATTTAGAGGTTAGGACCAATATGTGGAACTTAAAGTTGAGTGGAGAAGGGCTTGGAATTTCTAGTGGTGAGGGTTCCATGTCTAGTTTTCTAGGAATAGTCAAAAGGAAAAGTCCTATTGCTAGACCCTAGGCTACTAAAGAGGAAAAACTAAACCTCAACAAAAAATGAAGTCAACAAATGGACCTCCAATAGGTGTGGTGTGCTGGGAAAGCACACCGCGCATATTGGCATTGACCGTCGAGATCAACAAAAACCAATACAAACTCCTAAGTCAACAGATCTGGAATTATGTGTAGGGTCATGTGTGTGATTTGTTTCTGCCGGGGAATTAGCAGGTGTGTGTTTAGTCAAGTCGAGAAGTAGGGACTCTCGCTGGGGATTGGAGAGTGGACTTTGAGTTATGAAATTTCAAAAATTTTCAAGGGATGGGAGTTTGCATGTAAGTGTTGACCTCAAGGTGGGACTTGAAATTCAAATATCAACTTGAAAAGAGAGAGAGAGTCGGAGTGTAAGGACCGACCTTGGATGTAATGAATCAGAAATGTAGGACTGATTTTGAAATGAGAACTGAAATGTAGTTCAATTTTCAAATGAAGGTGTCAGAATGTAAGGACCGGCCTCAAACGTAAACAATCAGAAATGTAGGACTGATTCATAAATGAGAACTGAAATGTAGATCAATTCTCAAAAGAAGGTGTCGGAATGTAAGGACCGACCTCAAACGTAAAGAAACAGAAATTTGGGACTGATTCGGAAATGAGAACTGAAATGTAAATATCAATTCGAAGATGAAAGAATTAAAATGTAGGTATAAATTCAAAGATGTGAGAATTGAAATGTAGGTAACAATTCAAATATGTGAGAATTGAAATGTAGGTATCAATTCAAAGATGAAAGAGTTGAAATGTAGGTATCAATTCAAAGATTTGAGAATTGAAATGTAGGTATCAATTCAAAGATATTAGAATTGAAAAGTAGGTAACAATTCAAAGATATGAGAATTGAAATGTAGGTATCAATTCAAAGATATGAGAATTGAAATATAGGTATCAATTCAAAGATATGAGAATTAAAATGTAGGTATCAATTCAAAGATGTGAGAATTGACATGTAGTTATCAATTCAAAGATACGAGAATTGAAATGTAGGTATCAATTCAAAGATGTGAGAATTGAAATGTAGGTATCAATTCAAAGATTTGAGAATTGAAATGTAGGTATCAATTTAAAGATAAGAGAATTAAAATGTAGGTATCAATTCAAAGATATGAGAATTGAAATGTAGGTAAGAGTTTATTAAAATTACATTTTTATTTTAATTGCATATTAGTGACAAATATGCAATTTGAACTATGTTGTTGTGATTAAGTTTTGATTTTTTAAATCTTAAGTTTGTAGCCTATAATATTACTCCCTGTGGGATCAATATTCAAGACTCTATTAGAGCCGTGTATTACTTGAGTGATACGTATACTTGCGTTGATAAGTGTGACTTTGAAATTATTGAATATTTTATACGCATCTTTATCAAATCTATAACTGTTGTCAAGTTTTTGGCGTCGTTGCTGGGGATTTAAATCTTCTAGCAGCAGTATCAAATTCTTGTATTTTTGAGCATATATAAAGTCGTTGTCACTTACGCCAATATTCATTGATGTCTGCAGTTGAAATCATCATTTCTTTTTCTTTTCCAAACTTGTGTAGATTGTCGAGGTAGACTTGAGACAAAACCTGTCTTCCTTGTACTGTGATATCAATGGAATCCTCCGAGGGACATACCAGCTCCTTAGCAAGTTTTGCTAGAGTATCAGCATGGTCATTATCTCCCCTAACAATCCAGTAGAAAGTCACATTGGGCATCTGTTCCAGCAACTTCATGGTGTACTGGTGGTATTCTGCTAGTCTTGGCTTTAAAATCTTTTACTGTCCGGTGACTTGCTGGATGACGAGCTGAGAGTCGTCATAGATGGCAATATCTGTTATATCCATTAAAATTGAAAACTCTAATCAAGTAATTAGAACTTCATATTCTTCTTCGTTGTTGGTACAAGGATCTGTTAGCTGGTATGAGAACCTCAGCATACCCTTATCTGGTGTGATAAAGATCAAACCAATTTATGTTTTGCCTGGTATAACTGTGTCTGATCCTTTGTCATTTCTTGCTCATGAAGCTTCGTCAAAGTACATCTCCCAGCGTTGCGCACTGGAGAATTCAATTTGTAATACTTGTTCATCTGGTAAGTCATCATTAAGAGGGGACCCAGCTGGAAGTGGGTGTGTAGTGAGGAAGTTTGCTAAAATCTATCCCTTGATAGCACAGATGGGAACAATAGTTATATCAAATTGCAATAAAATCATCGACCATCTTCCTTGACGTCTGGAGAGTATTGGTCGGGTCATCTAATACTGTAATAGATTAACTTTTGAGATTAGGGTAATCTTATGAGAAATCTTGTAATGTCTAGGATTTTGGGAGTCAAAAATCAAAGCTAGACAATGCTTCTCAATAGGTGCATACCTTATTACCATCGGTACTAGGCGACGACTCAAGTAGTAGAGTGCGTTTTTTTTACCCTCGTCATTGACTTAGGCTAAGAGGGCTCCAAGAGAGTTTTCTAAGGCCACAATATAAAGTGTCAAGGGTTTCCCTAGGATAAGGCCTGCCAAAACAGGAGGTGTCATTAAATATTGCTTAACATCCTCAAAGGCCCGTTGCCATTTCTCTTCCCAAACAAATTTGGCATTTTTTTTAATTAATGCCGAGAAGGCTGACACCTACCTGAGAGATTAAAAATAAAGCCACTCAGATATGCCAACTTTCCTTAGAAGGAACGTAGTTGCTTTAAGGTTTTAGGTGGAGGCATTTCCAAGATAGTTTTAATCTTATCTGGGTTGATCTTGATTCCCTGATGATGGACAATGAATCTTAGAAACTTCCCAGAGGTAACGCCAAAGGCGCACTTTAAGGGGTTCATTTTAAGATCATATCATCGTAACCGTTCGAACATGATTCTTAAATCGTACCAATGGTTTTTTTTTTATTTCTCTTGATGACCAAATCATCCACATAGCATTCCACTTGATTGTAAATGATATCATCAAAAATCTTCATCATTTCATGTTGATATGTTGCTCCAGCGTTCTTCAACCCAAATGGCATCACTGTGTAGCAAAAAATCCCAATAGGTGTTATGAAGGCTATAAGTGCTACATCCTCGAGAGCCATCTTAATTTAGTTGTACCCTGATAATCCGTCCATGAAGGAGAAAATCTCATGTGTCAAAGTGATGTCCACCATCATTTTTGGCATTTGTAACGGGAATTCATCTTTTGGACATGCTTTATTTCAATCTCTAAAGTTGACACAAACACATATTTGTCCATTTTTCTTCTTAACTAGCACAATGTTAGCTAACCATTTGGGGGTATTGCTCTTCTTTTACATAGTTAGCGTCTATTAACTTCTTCAATTCTGCTATGACCTGTTGTTCTATTTCAAGACGCATTCTTCTGGGAGCTCATTTTACTGGGGTCATATCTTTGTCCACCCCAAGTTTATGAACTGCAACCTCTACTACAGTCCTGACATTTCATCATAACTCCATGCGAAGCAATCTTTAAACTCGGTTAGTTTGATCAATTTTAAAAATTCTTCATCGTTGAGTAGAGAACTTATAAATGTAGGTCGGGGTCATTCTTCAGTCCCGAGGTTAAATTCCTTCAATTCATCAATAGTTGATTTAATTTTCTCCTGAAATTATGGCGGAGAATCTTCTATTAGCTGGTCAGTAGAGTCATCTTCTATATAGAGACAATCCTCTCCTGATTCACTAGTAACAACCATGTAAAACTCTAAATCATCGACTGGTTCGACTGTACCAAATTTGAGACCCTCTTTCGAGTTGGCAGTTCGACTTTTAATATCCCATAATTTTTTAAAAAGTTGTAATTTATCTTTTGGCATTTATTTTGGTAAATGTCCGAGTTGAATTAACTTTTGTACGTAAGGCAAAAAATAACCAAAAGGTAATTCCATTAATTCTTTAGGATCATCATCCAAATTTACATGATTTTCAAGATCAGTTGATGTAGAAGCACGATAAAACTTGATCATCTTTGAACCAGCGCTACGGACTTCCTTGACATCTAATCTCCCAACCTTTTGAGGGAGAATCGGAGTAAGGGTCATGGAGTTCACATAGTGGTTTATCCGATCATACATCGTCTCATATTCGTTCTGCTCTATATCTTCTAAGAATATCTTGTACTAAGATTTCTTCTATTTTTTCATCACTATTTCATCTTCAGAACTTTCTTCATTACCAATCTTGATGGTCGGCCTAGTTCTTTCAACAATTAAATTGGTTCTTCCTTGTCTGCATCCCCGGCCTTGACCTCGGGTACACAGACTAAAAGAACCCCCACCAATTTACTGCAAAACAGTGACGGAAGATTGCTGAAGCATAGTTGAATGGCTTCCCCTTTGTGATTTTTCTAAATCTTCACTTTTATTTGTCACAGTTTCACGAGAGAAGACAGTTTTCTTTGGATGCACATAGTAAGTGGCATCATCATGAGAACCAACTTCATGCACTGAAAACGGTTGTAGATCTCCCTTGATGCAATGTTCTTGTCCTTCGTTGTAGTACTTGATGCACTGATGTAGAGACCATGAAACCATTTTGTGTTTGTGAATCAATGGTCGGCCAAGTAGAGCATTGAAAGAGACCTCAGCTTCAATGATATGAAACTTAGCAGTTGTCACTAGTTTTCCAACCTTCGTAAGTAATGTAATTGATCCAAGGGCTCTCTCTCACTTTTGGTTGAATCCTCTTAACATCATTTTATCGGCCCTAAGCTCTTGGGCTTCAATGTCCAAATAGGTCAATGTCCATAGACTCATCATATTGAGTGATGCTCTAGGATCTACTAAAACATTGGACAACACAAATTTACCAATGTTAACGGAGATGTAGAGTGGACGATTGTGGTCGGCAGTATCGAGCAGTAAATCTTCATCTATAAAGGTTACCCCAGACTGTTCTTTCAATGAGCAAACTTCATCGGAGGATGTGTTGGCCAACTGGGCTAAACAAATCTCTGGGTCAAGCAAAGATGTAACTAGAGAATCTCTCATCTCTTTTGACAAGATCAAAATGTCGTAGATGCTTAATCTGTCCAGCAACTTCCTAAGATGATCCAGTACTTTGTAATCCACTTTGTATGATCCTCCAATTTTCTCTTGATTATGTGTTTCTTCCGCTGGCTGATCCGATTTTTTTGTTGCGATAGATTGTGTAAAATTTAAATAAGTATAATCAATTAATGTTTGGATTCTACGCAAGTATATGCATTATTATCAAGTAATAATGGACTTTCTATTTAAGCCCCCAATATTGATCCCACGGGGAAGGTTTAAATTCGAAACGATAAATTTGTTGGGAAATTCACAAAAAGTCAATTGAAATCACTTTCACTAATTTTAATTATTGAGATGTAATCAAAATTAAATTTCTAAACTATTATCAAATAAAGAATACAAAGTTTAACTATGTTTATGTAACAAAGATTTTTATGTGAAAAAGCATCCTTCCTACTACAATGAAGCTATGGTAAAATGAGATGAGGAGATTCTTATGTGAAAAAGCATCCTTCTCACTACAATGAGGCTATGGTAAAATGAGATGAGATAAATGTTCATAATATGTATTGTTCCGTCCCACTACAATGAGGCTATGGTAAAATGAGATGAGATAAATGTTTATAATATGTATTGTGCGCCAAATAGAAGCAATTTTAATTCTCTACCCAGATATAGTGCATAGAAAATCATTATATAATCTCAGTGTTTAGTCCCTAAATCCGTAGTTAGGCTAGGAGGATATCGGCTCCCATTATAGAGCTCCAAATTCCCTTCACCTGAATGCTAGCTCTCGCTTCAGTTTTTAAACAATAAGACTGAAATGAAGATTTTAGTCTGTCAACCTAAAGGTTCTCCAATTCTACACCCAACAAAGAATATTTGTCTATTTATTTGCACTTAATTTCATGAATGATGTTCTCCTCCATGGAATAAAATGTGATCCTCACTCTGTTGTAGAACAAATACTCCATTTCCTGGATCATATGTTTCACAGCACATTTTAATAACTCAATTGGCCAGATCAAAAAGTAAATTAAGTTTGGAGTTGGAAAATTATCACAATTTATTTTATATTTTAATATTAGCACATCCATATTATCTCTTCATTTCACCATATCTCAGAGTAGGGAGAATGATAAAGGGAACTACTCAGACTTCATGAGAAAGAAATAACAAAACACGAATTTTATATATAAAATAAAGTTCATACAACACTGATAAACAAACAATACTTATCTAAAAATTCTTTCTCAAAGCAAATCCTTTGAAGTCATTCCTTAGAAATGCAGGAAGAAGATACCTCTCACTTTTCTCCTTCTCCAACACTCTTACAAAAAGTTTCACAATAAATCTCACCACAAAAACTCTAAAATATGAAAGCAAAATAAAAAAATTGACTCCAATATTGTAGTGGAAGGGAATGATTTGGTGTGAAAAATGAACGTAGAGGAGTGAAAAATGTAGAGGAGCACTTTTTCTGATGAAATTTGGCCCCAAATAGAGCCCAAGGTCGGTTCTCCAAATACATAGTACATTCTAGAAATGGGGCTTGCACTGCCTTTGGCACCATTGGCGCTGAGTAAAAATCTCCATCCTTAAGTTATTCTACGCCGTCAGCGCTGACCTCGGCTTTGCCGGCGCAGAGCATTTCTTCAAAATTGTAATTTTTACACAAAATTTCATCTTTTTTGCTTTCTTTTTGCTTTAAGCCCTAAAAATCAACAACATGCAATAAAACATCAAAATACCTTCCATTAAAGTGCAATATCACCAAAAATGAGTATAAAATATGGGTCTAANAGTACCTTCTAGAAATGGGGCTTGCACTGCCTTTGGCACCATTGGCGCTGAGTAAAAATTTCCATCCTTAAGTTATTCTATGCCGTCAGCGCTGACCTCGGCTTTGCCGGCGCACAGCATTTCTTCAAAATTGTAATTTTTACACAAAATTTCATCCTTTTTGCTTTCTTTTTGCTTTAAGCCCTAAAAATCAACAACATGCAATCAAACATCAAAATACCTTCCATTAAAGTGCAATATTACCAAAAATGAGTATAAAATATGGGTCTAGAAATGCATATATTTTTGGTGTATCAAAATCCCCCAAACTTACATGTTACTTGTCCTCAAGTAAACTCCTTATACTATTAAAAATATGACTTATGGTAAAGAGTTTAAATTTTAGACTTCCATATTTTAGTTTTCTAAATATAATAGTTTAACTTAAGAAAAATTTAAAATAATTTCAGTTAATGCTGAAGGTGTAAGGATATTCAGTAATTAAGTTTAAGATTTCAAATCCTCTATTTCTTTCAAGAAAAATTTCAATTTGTCAAATTAAAGTCACTTAGAAAATTCATATGAAAAAGAACTTCATAAAACTTTATTAATAATTAAGTTAGTATTCAAATCAAAAGTTTAGAAAATGCATCCAAGTCTTTTTCCTTAATCTGATTCAAGTGAAGCCAATTTTTAATTGGACATCTCCTCAAGCTTCTCCCCATTTATTTTCTTTTCTTTTCTTTTTCTTTTCTTTTTCTTTTCTTTTTCTTTTTATTTTCTTTTTTTTTTCTGAGGATTACTATATCTGGATAGCCTTTAATGATTTTGAACTTCACTATCCTCTTTTTAAAGTTAAAAATTTTTTACATTTTTTTCTATTCTTTTTTTTTACATGAATTTCTTTAATATATTTAATACTCCAAAAATACAAATTTCCTTTACTAAAAATAGAAAAACATAGTCTTATTCTCTTTTACCAAATATCTTAGCCTCTAGAATTAACATTTATTATTGAACATTTTTACTTAAATTTACTATATATTTAGAAACATAAATATAGTTATCCAAAGTTAACCTCTAATACCAAAGGTCATGTTAAATTTAAAATTTTGAAAATATAGTTAAGTGAGGACAAATAAAATGAATTTCTTTTCTAACAATGATATTTCTTCTCCCACCCCCCCAAACTTAAATTTTTAAAAGATTTTTACATAAAGAACTTTAAAAATAAAGGGTAAAAGAAAGCATTAAATATATTAAAAAAAATCATACCTATTGGAGATTCTGATTTTTTAACATAAATTTTGAAATATTGTAGGTGCTAATATGAAAACTACAAGGCTAAAAACATTAAATTGCACATAATACATATAAAATTTGTTGAGAAAGAGCTAATCACAATACATAACAAAGTGATGAAAATAACAACAGATCTAAACTAAATTTTAAAAAATGAAAATAATTTTCCACATTATAGTTTAACATAACATAAAAACCAAGTCTCAACAACATCACAACACAAACAATACAATCACACAGTACAAACACAAACAAACAAACAAAATAGATCACCAGTCATTATCTTCCTCATCATCGACATCTAACTTCTGCTGCTGATGTGGAGTATAAGTATGATGAATAGGGAACTGAACTGTATGGTCACCCCTCAGATATCTCACTAAATTATCATCATAAGCAGCATCATACTCAAATTTCTGGCAAATCAGATTATCGGTATGAGCATTTCTGGCCTCAATATTCTGCGTCCTCAAAATATCTCCCTATTGAATTATCATCTGGTCCAACAACTCCCTGTTGTTTGGGTCAGTTGAACTAGGCTCACTTGGGGTTCTAGAAGTAGAAAGAATATCTCTGGCCTGTCGTCTAGATCTCCAATGAACGTGGAACTCATAAGTCTTGATGTTGGCAGGCCCAATCGGTCTCTGAGGCTCAATCCTCTCCTCATCAAGTCTAAAATCAACTCCTGCATGCTCACAAAGTGTATAAATGAGAGCAGGGTGTGCCAATCCACCAGTGGTCTCTCCCAGAGCAATAGATCGATTGTTCATATAAATGATAGAGCCTACATTTATATCCATCACTTGCTAAATAAAGAAGTTCAGGATGGCTCTATCCTTGGTTAGCTTACTATGATGATTCGTTGGAATCATCCTCCCAGAAATAAAATAATGTCAAGCCTTAAGGGCCTGTTTGGGGCAGCTTAAAATAGCGGCAGAATTTTCAAAAATGCCGCCTCACTGTTTGGTTAACACGTTTAAATTGCGTATTGGAAATCGCAATTTTTATTTTGTGAAGAAGATCGCCCGCGGGATCATCCCCGCGGGCCGCGTTCCCTTGTCGCGTCTTCTGTACGAATTACTCTGTTGCCCTCGTATAGCTATCGAACCCTCTGCCTTTACCCTTCCCGGATTTGACATTCCTTCCTCCTTCGTTTGCGATAGAGCACGCAAAGCCGCTTCCTGCTTCTTCGACACTCCTTATCTTCCAGGTAAGGACGCATTCCTTTGGCACTGATTCTTCTGCTCAGACCAATCAAGTTCCGCCATGGCTTGCCTTGAGTAAAAAAGTTGGAGCTTTTTCTCTGTGAGGGAACCAAATCGCCCTTTCTCTCTTCCCCAGCTCTACNTCCAAAGCGGGCAACGGGATTTCAATTCCGGACCGACAGTTTCTTACGGACAAACCCCACACCAAAAATAGTGCCGACAGAAGACCTTTTGGACTTAGAGATTTCAATTTTTTTAAAAACACCACATACACTTACACCTCACACATTTACACTATATTCACATATGCTCCACAATCAAAATTAAAATCAATTTTTCAAAATCTTTGTTAACCAATTACGGACCTAAATTCACTAATGAAAATCAAAGTCAAATCTAAATAAAATGAAGACCCTCATGCCACGAATTTGAGATCCGTCAACGTGTGTTGAGAGACACACTGTTAGAATCGTTCTGCTAGAGTTTGAACCTTACTAAGACAAAGGTCGGTAGGCATGTTGCTTGTCAGATGGCTCCAATCGGACCAGCAAGTCTAATTCGCTACGCTGCACACTAATTAGAATTAAATTAGCCCGATTATCAATAAATTTATCCAGATGAACCCAAATGATGAAATGAACGGTGTGAGTGCGTCCAGAACTTTAAATTTACCTAGAAAGGACATCCATATTGCTAAAATTTCACGTACGAGACAATAATACACAAATTGAAAATTTTAAATACTAAATAATACTACAAATAAAAAAAATCTTAATTAAAACCCCACCCAATCTAGCACTCCCTCACTCGATCCTTCAACTCATGGTCGATACCCCAGCCGTCTTCACCCATTCCTCTCGAGGAATTATTACATCAGGACTCCACATGCAAAGCTCATTGCAGAGTCTAATCTTATGCTGACACATGGAAGGTCGGACCTTAACATAAAAAAATGAAAAAATAATGGAAACACGCGACACGGCTCGACCGATGCGTTATAAGAATATTTCCCCGCATTATTTTGAATATTTTTCGTATTATTCATGTGTTATTAGTGTGTTATTGAGGGTTTATGAATATTCCCTTGCGTTATTCATGTGTTATTTAATGTGTTATTCAATCCCATAATAAGAGGGAATATTCTTATCACGGAATATTTTTAAACCCCCTAAACTCTCAATAACACATTAAATAACACATGAATAACTCAGAAAATATTCATAATAATACGAGAGAATATTCCTATAACACGGAATATTCCCAAACCCTCAATAACACAACAATAACACATGAATAACACATCAATAATACATGCATAACGCATAAAATATTCAGAATAATGCGAGAGAATATTTTGTGTTATAAGTATATTAGGAATTTCCCTCGCGTTTTTCTGAATATTTTTTGCATTATTGATGTATTATTCAATTGTTATTATTGTGTTATTCAGATTAATGCGGTGAAATATTCCTGTAAAATGACGATAATAATAAATAACACAAAAAATATTTGCTTAAGCTTTATAATGCATCAGCCGGGCTGGGCAAGTTTTATATTTTTTATATATGTGAGCCGATATTCCGCTTGTAAATAATGGTAGATTTATCCTCTCTCTCTCTCTCTCTCTCTCTCTCTCTCTCTCTCTCTCTCGGTGGCGTCGCAGCCGAAACTTCGCCCATACCTTACCTCACATGACGGCACGCTGGCTCTCTCTGTTTCTCTCTTAGTACATTCCCCGACCGAGGCGTCTCGCTTCTCCCTCATCTTCTACCAAAACCATGAATTCCCATNTATTTGAGGTAAAGCGCTCTTTCATTTAAACTGAAAATTATGGGGTCAGTTTGACTTCATCTTTTTCAAAACTAAAATTTTTTAAGAATGTCCTTCGGAAGCGGGCAACGGGATTTCAATTCCAATGACCGACAGCTTCTTACGGGCAAACCCCACACCAAAAATAGTGCCGACAATGTATCCAAAACAAATTTGGATCCTTTAAATGAACCAAATTTGACCAATTTGACCATTTTGACCAAAACCCTCAAATTGCCTTTAAAGGATCAATTTCCCCAAATTCATCTCAAATGTCCATCAATTTGTTCCCCTCGATTTCAATCCTAAACTCAAATTCATCTTTTATATGATAAATCGAAATCCTAAACTCAAATGCTTTGAGCTCAATTTTGATCCAATTGAAAACCCCCAATTTTGACCCTATGACAACCCCATAACCTACTAAATTTGCCCCAATTTGAATTCAAAACTTTTCACAACAATTCTACACATAAGATTAGACCTTTAATTGGAATTGGTGAAGCCTCAATTTCATTTAAATTTGTCCCAAATTGGCTATGTCCCCAAATTCCACCAAATTTAATGCCCTAACCACAAAATTGACACCCAATTGATGTTGGAAACTCTTCTTGAAATTCCTATAGACCATTTTAAACCATCAATTTGGACTTAGCCTAACCTTAGGCCAAAACCCAAGCCTAGTCCAACATGCCCAAATTGACCAAAGTCCCAAAATCCTTCAAATTGAGCTTCCAATTGAACTCAAAATTACTTCAATCCTTCACAAAAAAACCTTCATAACAATCATTCACACAATATTGATCAATCAATGGAGCTCAATTCATGGCTAGCCTAATCCAAACCCAACTTCTAGCCACGTTGACCTAAATTGAACTCATGCACCAAAATTGACTTAGCCATGCCTAAGCCAACAGATTAATGACACCACAGCCACCAAGTACACCCTATGGACTAAGCTAAACCCACCTAAACTATCCAAGGTGAGCTATAGACCAATGGTCGCTTTGGCCTAAAATCAAATATCTTGACCATCATCACTTACCCTTAGGAGTTAACCATCGTTAAGCACCCCTAGCCTCGCTAAGCCAAGAAGTGACCATACCCTAACCAGCCACCACATCAGCCGTCGGAAACAACCAGCTTAAGGGATCTCCAAGTGGCCAAAATCCAAAATTAAACCTCTCTAACTTGGCTCACTCCCATTGGTCATTAGATCCTTTCTTCCCTCCACCTCAGCAAGCTTTAGCACCCAACTCCTAGCCCTGAGCTCCACCAAGTAGCCATGGCTTTAAATGGAGCTCTCCATGACCAAAGAAGAGAGTGCTTGGAACCCTAAGGAAACTCTACCAAAATCTCACCAGAGCTTCTCCAAACCATCCCAAGTGCAGTCCCCTTGCTCTCAACCACTGATAGCCACCCCTTAGAGCCAATTTCTCCACTAAAATTTGCCCTCAAACTAGCACATATCTCTTTAATCCACCACAATACACCAAAATTCAATTAATTGTGCACACACCATCCCCACAGTGAAAGAGGCTGATTCCCCATAAAAACACCCTCTGAAGTAGCCTCTAGTATAGCTCTAAACCAACACCTAAAATCCATCTTGGTCAAAATCATACCTAGATAATTCACCAAGGCTTGAGACTTCTTTCAAAGGTTCGTTGGGTCCAATTAAAGCTACCACAACCATATGATTGAGTCCTCCCCTGTCGGAAAAAGTTATTTAATCCCAACCCTATTCTGACCTTATTTTCATTCATTATGCGTGTTTACTATATTTCATACCACATATAATATATGGATAAGTTTGTTTAGAGTAGATCAAGGTTTAGAAACAAACCCCATGCAATTTGGTTGAGTCTAGACCAAGACATTAAGGTTTTAGTGTGGACGGCTTACGGGTTAGGCCACTTGGGGATGATAACGGAGAGCCATCCAATCACACGTTTATTTCATCAACGGAGGAAATCAAGCAGGACCAACTCTTGGTGCGTGAACCGCGGCCTACGTGGCAACTGAGGTGGATGACGACATTGATTAGCGGAGTGTCGCTTGTGAGTTTGGAGCCGCCGTAGGTTGAGTTGGTGCCGCGTAGGATAAGTAGAAAAATATGGATTTTTTGAACTGTTTTAAATGCCTAAACTTCAAAGATCCATATCTTTCTCTACAAAAATCATAAAAACAAAATAAAAATTCACTCTTACTCAGTAAACAGAAGAAAATAATGTAGACTAAAATAAAAATTATATTCTAATTTGCTAATTTTTAATGAATTACATACCTTTTTTGGTATTTTAATTCTCCATGATTAAATACTGCTCACCATGACTTGAAATTTTGAGGGTTTGTTCCTCATCATAGAGGAGATGTTTTCTGATTTTTCCAAGGTCAGAGGACATCTCTATGCTTCTAGCCCTAATTTTCAAGCTAAGGTGATCATTTTGGTTATTTTAATTATATAAATCAAAATATCATTTGAAAAATTATGGGAATAATTTTAGTTGGTTTCCTATGATCAGTGATGTCTAGGAAAAATATCATGATGCTTTGAATTATCCTGTAAATTTCTATATTTAATTAAATGTAAATATATTGTGTTAATTTTTGTAAATTATCTTCTTATCAATAATAGGCAAGATCAATCCCACATTATTCATAAAAATCATGTTTATCAGCCGTAAAATTTAAAAATTATTTGATTTAGTTCAGATATTAAAGTTGATTTTCTAAGGAACCTTGTATTTTTGTATAAAAATAATTATATTAAATTAAATATACTTGGGAAAATTATGAAAAGTGATTTTTTGAGTTCCTTGTGATGAGAGACACTTAGGAAAAATAAAAATTACTTTTTAGAAAATACTTAATTTTCATGCCTTATTTTGAATTTTAAAATAATTAAAAATTTCAAAAACATCAAAATATTTCAAAATGTGCCTAATTGTCCCCTTATCACTTAGGATTCATTAAAATATTTTTCCTATTTTTTTCAAGTTAAAATTAAATTTTAAAAGGCTTAAAAGTGGGTTTTCCTTATTTTCCCATTAAAATAATTATAATAATTTAATTCAAAAATCATGAAATTTTGTCTAGGAATTTCTTTGACCTCGAGAAAACTCTAATAGTTTTTTCATAAATAAAATATTTATTTTGGAAGGTCAAATAAATCAATTTCTAAAGAATCCTATTTTCTAAGCTTAAAATTAAATTAAATTTTTAGAAGTCCACATATTCTCCTCTGATATTATAATTACCTCATGACTATGACTCTCTAAACCCTCAAAGTCATTTGAGTTGTGTTTAATGAGTTATGAGGTGAAGTGCTGATCCCGATTTCTTATATGTAAGGATTTATGAAGTTAACACTACTACAACGCCAAAAACTTGATCCTTTTTATGAAAAGTATGTTGGGTAATATATATATATATATATTACCCAACATACTTTTCATNTTAAACGCCGTCACAAAACTATACACACAATCAAAGTTCAAAATTCTAAAGCAAAAACAAACCAAATCAAATCAAATCCACACAATTACAATAAATATATATAATGTTCTAAAATAGATAGAGAATCTAATTCTTCATTTATTACGCCTCCTCTTCAGTGCTTTCTCCTCCTCTGATATCTCCCATAGATTGGTAATGAACATATAAGTTGTAGAAGAATCGGTACGGGAGTTGATCTGTTGAATTTTCTTTGATCCACCCATTTTCTTTAAACATCCAAACTAATCCTTCTTCAAATTTTCCAATGTGATCAAAGTTTTCTTTCATTCTCCAATCTAAGTGATCAAAAAGGTATTTAAGATCTCCAACTGCATTTATAATAATCTGAAGTCCCCTTTCAATTTTCTTCAATTTCTTTTCCAAAGCAAGCAAACTTCCAACTGTTGGTCATATTAATGGAGTTGAAGCATGTGAAGATTGATCTATGATGGCTTCCAATACTACATTTTCATTTTCAAAATAATTCTCATCAATAAGGATCATGGGCTGCCAAGGTAATAAAGTATTTTCCCAACTTTCATATGTAACTTGCGCTTGACTGCAAATAAAAAAGATGGTAGATGGATGCCCAAGTTCATAAATTAGTCCATTAGTAAGGATACCCATAATAGATTTAAATATATAGACCCTATATCAATGGGTTTTTTCATTTGAATGCAGTATTTTGAAATAGTACATTCTTTGGTGACTCTACTAATTTTCATAGTAGTGAGTAACATTTCAGCAATAAAGAAATTCCATTGCTTCGAGATTGGATTAAGTAATGAAGTGGAGCAACCAACATATCCTTCATCTCATACCTNAAACCAACATATCCTTCATCTCATACCTCCCACATCCCACTTTGATCCGTCAGAAGATTATACACATCTTGCATCAAATCTCGTGTAGGAATAAAATTTGTGTAAAGACAGATTGGAACATTGTCTATCATATACAATTCATTAATCCTTGCAGGAGTAAATGGTACAGCCTTACCTCATACGAAGACAACACCTTGAGTGATTCCATGGAAGTTTGCATAAAACTTCTTCACCACAGGTACGACAACCGCGGACATAGTGTAACACAAAACTTTCCAACGCCTTTGCAGATTGATCTTATCAATCGGACAAGCTGGATTTATCACTCCATGATAACCAAATCCTCTTTCCTTGATCAATCTCCTCTTTGTAATAACTTTATCGTATAATCACGGTGCATCAAAACTAACAAACTTTTTTTGTTGAAAACTCCATACCTCAAAGTATTTATGGAATTGGAAGCTATGTGATCCAAAATCAGGAAGTCTCTAGGCATCCAAGAATGTTTTTAGGGCTTTTTAAACTCTTCTTGATAGTTATTATGAAGTGAAATCACACCAAAATATGCCAAAAGTCATCTAAAACCGTCCAACTGTACTTGGCGCTCCCGATTGGCGATGCCAGCACTAATGTACATTATCTAGATTCTAAATTTTCCTCTAATACCAATATTTGACTTAATTTAGAACAAATGCAATTGTTTAAGATTATTAAATACTAATATATAAGACACTTTATCAAATAAAACAGTAATACATAGCAATATAAGTATGGGTTGCCTCCCACAAAGCGCTAGGTTTGACGTCGTCAGCCCGACATACCATTTGTTTAGTTGGGTTGACTTAACATTAAAACTTCTTTCAACTGAGATAAGTGCCCTTCATAATAATGTTTCAAATGATGCCCATTAACTTAAAATATCTTTCCAGTGTTATGATCTTTAATAACAACAGTTCCATAATGATAGACTTTAATCACTTTAAATGGTCCTAACCATCTGGATTTTAGTTTTCCTAGAAATAATCTCAATCTCGTATTATATAGTAGAACTTTTTGTCCATGTTCAAATTTCTTCTTAATAATCTTCTAATCATGCCATATTTTCATTTTCTCTTTATAAATTTTCACATTATCATATGCTTCATTTCTAATCTCCTCAAGTTCATTGAGTTGCAATAACTTTTTTCTCACCAGCTTCCTTTAAATTAAAATTAAATTCTTTAATAGCCAAAAATGCTTTATGTTCCAATTCTACTCTTAAATGACATGTTTTTTCAAAGATCAATCTATATGGGGACACACCTATTGGGGTTTTATAAACAGCTTTGTATGCCCATAATGTAGTATCTAGTCTGGCAGATCGACCGATATATAAGGATTTATATCTTTTTTCTAAAATGCGTTTAATTTCAGGATTTGATATTTCTGCTAGACCACTATTCTGAGGATGATAGGTAGTAGATAATTTATGCATTATATCATATTTCTTGATCGATTTTTTTATTCTCTTATTCCTGAAATGAGATCCTTCAACAGTAATGATTACTTTCGGCATTCCATATCTTGTAAAAATATTTTTAATTAAAAACTTAGAAACATTACAAGCATCATATCTAGGCACAACAATAGCTTCAATCCACTTAGATATATAATCAACAGCAAGTAATATATATAAATTTCCAAATGAAGGCATAAATGGTCCCATAAAAACACATCGAAAATTTCAACTTCTAATGTGTAATTTAGAGGAATTTCATTTCTTCTAGAAATATTTCTTACTCATTGACATNTTTGAGTAAAAAAGTTGGAGCTTTTTCTCTGTGAGGGAACCAAATCGCCATTTCTCTCTTCCCCAGCTCTATTTCTGAGAAGCATGACCACCAAAGCTCTACTTCTGAGAAGCATGACCGCCGTCGCCGCTCCTTCTCGCAAGGTCATTTCAACCTCTTCATCTTCTTCTTACTCCTTAGTATCCCTCCCTCAATTCGCTGCTCTTTTCTCCATGGTTTGATATCTCTTTTAAAGAATTTAGGTTCAATCGTAGCAGACCCTGAGCAAAATCGTCTGGAACCGGCTGCAGAAGGAGCTTGTGGAATGGCAGGTTAATGCCCTGGTCTGCTTCAAACACAAGGTTAATAATTTGATGATATAATTACTTTTAGTTTTAACACTACAAGTTAACAAATGTTAAAGTTTCTTATAAATTTTATACATAAATTACATGTTTCTATTTTCATTTTTATGTTTTCCTTTTGTATTGCCTTCTTTTTTTCTCCATTTATTTCTTTCTTAAGCGGGGTTATCTATCATTCCTTTAAAATTGACGAGGAAATGGATAAAAAAATCGCTTGAAATTTGTTCCTTAAGGCTTTTTTCTCAACAAAAACTACTTGTAGTATTATTTGGAGGTCAAATATATTTTGAATCATAGAAGCAAAACTATTTGTGATGCAAGGATAAGGCTGCACTCATCAACTTCTCCTTAGATTGGTGGGAAGCCTCATGCATTTGGTTAAGCAGCCCCTATTCTCTCAAAGGGTGTTTAACGAATCCCATTGTTCAAGTTTTAAAAGCCATTGAATAGCATTAGGATCTTCAACCACCGAACCAAAAAGGCTCATCAAAATCATTAGCAGCCCTGAGAGGATTGGTTTGGTATGGACAGAGCAGCCACTTGACATATTTGCTCAACTTTCCTTAGATACTTCAAATACTTTCAAGTCTTGCAAAAATCCCAATTATCTCAACTCATCCAACTAGAATTGCAAGGATTTTGCTGGATCAGGCTTGGTAGTTGAGTTAAAGAAGGATGATACTGCAAAGAAAAAGGAAAAATCATTTTTTTGTGAGAATCATAAGCAAGCAAATGGTTGGGATTTATCGTTCAACTTGGGTTAGTAGAAGCCTCCAAAAACATATTCAAAATTTGAAAGTTTCTAGTGTTGGTGTAGGTTATGCAAATAATGTCATGCTCCGTTGGGTGTTTCATCAGGTAACATGCATAGACTTTGTTATATTAAGCTATAGAAGGATACAGATGAAAAATTGAAACATGGATGGGGAAAAAAGATTTTTTTTTGTATGAGAGGATCTCAAGCCTCATTCCATTTCAATAGCCTCCTGATTATTTGGTGCGACAACCCTTTTAGAAGGTTTATTAAATGCCCTTTCCAAATACAGAAATAGCAGGGGAATTTTGCATCAAATCTTTTCATTACTAATTGAGCACAAATAAAAAATATATATCACTATGCTTTTTTGATGTAATCACAACTTTTTTGAGGTATATAAATATTATTAAACTTTTTTGAATTTTCATTTCTTGACATTTGAGAAAATAACATTCTGCTACACAGATTATTCATTCAACTAAAAAAATTTACAAATAAGTTGTTTACAAAACACAATAACCAAACAGCTAAACAACTTATTCAAAACAAGGGCAGAATAGTCAATTTTACAGAATCAGCTGTTTTCCAGACGCACTAACCAAACAGCCAGACAGCTTATCCGGATCAGCTGGTCATCAGCAGATTATCAGGATAAGCTGCTTATCAGCAAAAGCTGGATAAGCTGCAGCTGCCCCAAACAGACCCTTAGATACTAAATTTAACATAGAAAAAGGAAAGTTAACTATAACTCCATTCTTTATTTTCCAAGCCCCTTTTTCAATAGTGAGAAAAGAAATAATTTCATCTAAAGCCTGATCTGTAGCAGAAAAAGAATGATACTGGCATCTATACACATATTCTAACTTATAAAACTTATTAATTTTTCTTGGAGTAAACTCCACTCTTTTTCCTCGAACAAAAACAAAATCATCAGAAGCTTCAGAAAGGTTGACATAAAATTCCATTACAATCCCAGCTATTGCATCGACAATAAAATAGCAAAAATTTTCCCACTGTTGAGCAATAATCAAACGTTCAACTTATCCTCTGGGATTTTTAAAACCTCGGTCCTTAATCACTTATTTATTTTCTTGCAAACTATGAAATGAAGCACTGGCTCTAAAGCTAACAAATCTCTACTCGTCATATTCTATTTTTCTTTTCCTTGATCTAGGTGCCACAAGAAATCTAAAAAAAATTGAAAAATTTTGAATAAATCCCAAAATTCCAAAAATAAAAAATGTAAATCATTTTAAACTTCAAATCACTAAATAAGAGTNTGAAAAATTTTGAATAAATTCCAAAAATAAAAAATGTAAATCATTTTAAACTTGAAATCACTAAATAAGAGTTTATCACCAAAGGATTTTCTCGAAAATTTCTCAAAATATTTCCATATTTTTGGATCCATGCAATGTGAGATTAATCCTTGGTGAAAATCAAAAATGTTTTGCTTAAAGTGTAGCTCTTACATAGAGAAGATGAAATCCAAAGTCTTTTAGCCTCTAGATAACTTCAAATCAAGCCAAAATCAAGCCCTAGTCGTCCAGACCGAAGGTTGAAGATGACTTAAGAGTAAAAAAAATGGTGGCCACAGAAAAAATTGCAAATCTTTAGGGGTTTAATTTGTTGTCGGGTCAAGCGCGCCATCGGCGCCGATGCCAACGCCGTCGGCTCTAAAATCCCGAAAATTTCCATATTTTGATTTGTTTTTTAATTTTCAATTTCCTATCAACTTACTCCAAAAATTTTTAGTATTTTAGACACAATTTTTTATCTAACAATAATTTACAAACAAAACATTTCACAAACACCAATTTTCAAGAACAACAACAAACTAACTTTTATATATGAAAGTACACTTTTTACAAACACGTTTTTTTAATTACACAATCACACATATTAAACAAACTAATTATAAATCAGCATTAAAATCAAGCCACAACACTAAACGCCGTCACAAAACTATACACACAATCAAAATTCAAAATTTTAAAGCAAAAACAAACCAAATCAAATCAAATCCACACAATTACACTAAATATATATAATGTTCTAAATAGATAGAGAATCTAATTCTTCATTTATTACGCCACCTCTTTAGTGTTTTCTCCTCCTCTGATATCTCCCATAGATTGGTAATGAACATATAAGTTGTAGAAGGATCGGTACGGGAGTTGATCTGTTGAATTTTCTTTGATCCACCCATTTTCTTTAAACATCCAAACTAATCCTTCTTCAAAATTTCCAGTGTGATCAAAGTTTTCTTTCATTCTCCAATCTAAGTGATCAAAAAGGTATTTAAGATCTCCTACTGCATTTATAATAATCTGAAGTCCCCTTTCAATTTTCTTCAATTTCTTTTCCAAAGCAAGCAAACTTCCAACTATTGGTCATATTAATGGATTTGAAGCATGTGAAGATTGATCTATGATGGCTTCCAATACTTCATTTTCATTTTCAAAATAATTCTCATCAATAAGGATCATGGGCTGCTAAGGTAATAAAGTATTTTCCCAACTTTCATACGGCACTTGCGCTTGACTGCAAATAAAAAAGATGGTAGATGGATGTCCAAGTCCATAAATTAGTCCATTAGTAAGGATACCCATAATAGATTTAAATATAGTAGACCCTATATCAATGGGTTTTTTCATTTGAATGCAGTATTTTGAAATAGTACATTCTTTGGTGACTCTACTAATTTTCATAGTAGTGAGTAACATTTCAGCAATAAAGAAATTCCATTGCTTCGAGATTGGATTAAGTAATGAAGTGGAGCAACCAACATATCCTTCATCTCATACCTCCCACATTCCACTTTGATCCGTCAGAAGATTATACACATCTTGCATCAAATCTCGTGTAGGAATGAAATTTGTATAATGAAAGATTGGAACGTTGTCTATCATATACAATTCATTAATCCTTGTAGGAGTAAATGGTACAGCCTTACATCGTACGAAGACAACACCTTGAGTGATTCCGTGGAAGTTTGCATAAAACTCCTTTACCATAGGTACGATAACTGCAGACATAGTGTAACACAAAACTTACCAACGCCTTTGCAGATTGATCTTATCAATCGGACAAGCTGGATTTATCACTCCATGATAAACAAATCCTCTTTCCTCGATCAATCTCCTCTTTGTAATAACTTTATCGTATAATCACTGTGCATCAAAACTAACAAACTTTTTTTGTTGAAAACTCCATACCTCAAAGTATTTATGGAATTGGAAGCTATGTGATCCAAAATCAGGAAGTCTCTAGGCATCCAAGAATGTTTTTAGGCCTTTTTAAACTCTTCCCGATAGTTATTATGAAGTGAAATCACACCAAAATCTGCCAAAAGTCATCTAAAACCGTCCAACCGTACTTAGCGCTGTCGGCGCTCCCGATTGGCGATGCCAGCGCTGATGTACATTATCTAGATTCTAAATTTTCCTCCAATACCAATATTTGACTTAATTTAGAACAAATACAATTGTGTAGGATTATTAACTACTAATATATAAGACACTTTATCAAATAAAATAGTAATACATAGCAATATAAGTATGGGTTGCCTCTCACAAAGCGCTTGGTTTGACGTCGTCAGCCCGACATACCATTTGTTTAGTTGGGTTGACTTAACATTAAAACTTCTTTCAACTGAGATAAGTGCCCTTCATAATAATGTTTCAAATGATGCCCATTAACTTAAAATATCTTTCCATTGTTATGATCTTTAATAACAACAGTTCCATAATGATAGACTTTAATCACTTTAAATGGTCCTAACCATCTGGATTTCAATTTTTCTGAAAAAAATCTCAATCTCGTATTACATAGCAGAACTTTTTGTCCATGTTCAAATTTCTTCTTAATAATCTTCTGATCATGCCATATTTTCATTTTCTCTTTGTAGATTTTCGCATTATCATATGCTTCATTTCTAATCTCCTCAAGTTCATTGAGTTGCAATAACTTTTTTCTCNTCTGATTATTTTGTGCGACAACCCTTTTAGAAGGTTTATTAAATGCCCTTTCCAAATGCAGAAATAACAAGGGAATTTCGCATCAAATCTTTTCATGACTAATTGAGCACAAATAAAAAATATATATCACTATGCTTTTTTGATGTAACCACAACTTTTTTGAGATATATAAATATTATTAAACTTTTTTGTATTTTCATTTCTTGACATTTGAGAAAATAACATTCTGCTACACAGATTATTCATTCAACTAAAAAAATTTGCAAATAAGCTGTTTACAAAACGCACTAACCAAACAGCTAAACAACTTATTCAAAACAAGGGTAGAATAGTCAATTTTACAGAAACAGCTATTTTCCAGACGCACTAACCAAACAGCGAGACAGCTTATTCGGATAAGCTAGTCGTCAGCAGATTATCAGGATAAGCTGCTTATCAGCAGAAGCTGGATAAGCTGCAGCTGCCCCAAACAGACCCTTAGATACTACATTTAACATAGAAAAAGTAAAGTTAACTATAACTCCATTCTTTATTTTCCAAGCCCCTTTTTCACTAGTGAGAAAATAAATAATTTCATCTAAAGCCTGATCTGTAGCAGAAAAAGAATGATACTGGCATCTATACACATATTCTAACTTATAAAACTTATTAATTTTTCTTGGAGTAAACTCAACTCTTTTTCCTCGAACAAAAACAAAATCATCAGAACCTTCAGAAAGGTTGACATAAAATTCCATTACAATCCCAGCTATTGCATCGGCAATGAAATAGCAAAAATTTTCCCACTGTTGAGCAATAATCAAACGTTCAACTTATCCTTTGGGATTTTTAAAACCTTGGTCCTTAATCACTTTTTTATTTTCTTGCAAACTATGAAATGAAGCACTGGCTCTAAAGCTAACAAATCTCTACTCGTCATATTCTATNGTCATAGATAATTTTTTTTAATTGTGGATTCTTGATATCAGGTGGTAGAATATCACTTACAATATAGTTTACTATATCAGCATACCACGGTACATTCATTTCATCAATACTATATAAATGTTCATCAGGGAAATTTTCTAAATTTTCATTTGCAAAATTAGTTAATATTTCTATTTTTGTTCTAGACAAATGATCAGCTATTTGATTATCATTTCCCTTTCTATCAACCATGGTAAAATCAAACTCTTGAAATTAATCTTGGTTTAGCATCCAAATTATTACAATTAAGTATTTAATAGCAGAATGATCTTCATGCACTACACATTTAGTTCTAATTAAATAAGGTCTAAATTTATCAATGGCATAAAAAATAGTTAATAGCTCTCTTTCAGTTATTTAGAGTTTTACTACCATAATATATAACTTTAAAAACTTTATCGTGTCTTTGTACTAATACAGCCCCAATAGCATAATCACTAGCATCGCACATTATTTCAAATGGTTTCTCCTAGTCAGGTGGTACTATTATAGGTCCAGTGATTAATTTTTTCATTAATAATTCAAATGTTGTTATGTATTCCTTATTAAAATCAAATTTTGTATCTTTTTCTAAAAGTTGGGATAGGGGTTTAGTTATTTTTGAAAATTTTTTTATGTAGCGCCTGTAAAAACTAGTATGTCCTAGAAAACTTCTCACCCCTTTAACACTATTATGAGGTGGTAATTTTTCTATAACTTGGATTTTTGCAGGATCTACTTCCATGCCTTTTTCAGAAATTTTATGCCCAAGAATAATACCTCCTACAACCATAAATTGACATTTTTCCCAATTTGAAATCTAGAACTTTTTCTAAATTATTAAGAAATAACTCAAACGAAGTCCTAAATATAGAAAAATCATTCATAAAAACTTCCATTCCATGCTCTAAAAAATTGCTAAAAATTGACATCATACATCTTTGAAATGTTGCAGGTGCATTACATAGTCCAACAGACATTCTACGAAAAGCAAATGTTTCGTATGGGCTATAAATGTTGTTTTCTCTTAATCCTCTGGAGCAATTAAAATTTGGTGATATCAGGTATATCCATCTAAAAAGCAATAATATTTGTTCCCAGCCAATCTATCCAACATTTGGTCTAGAAAGGGTAAAGGAAAGTGATTTTTTCTGGTAGCCATATTTAGTTTTCTATAGTTAATGCAAATTCGCCAACTAGTTACTTATCTTATTGGTATTAATTCATTTTTCTCATTTTCTTCAACAGTCGCTCCTCCTTTCTTTAAAACACACTGAATTGGGCTTACCCAAGCACTATTTGAAATAGGATATATAATTCCAGCATCTAACCACTTTAAAATCTCTTTTTTAATAACTTCATTCATTATTGGTTTTAATCTTCTCTGAGGATCCGCTTTAGGTTCATATTGTTCATTTAATAAAATTCTATGCATGCAAATTGAAGGACTAATTCTTTTAATATCTGCTAAAGTCCATCCAAAAGCCTTCTTATACTTTTTCAACATATCTATCAACGTTTGTTCCTGAATTTTAGTTAACTCAGAAGATATAATAAGAGGCAATGTAGATGGCTCTCGTGAAAATACATATTTTAAATGGGCAGGTAATATCTTCAATTCAAGTTCAGGTGGTTTAATACTTGAAGGAATAAGATTTTTACTATCATTTTTCAGCAAGTCTAATGCTTCAAATTTTCCCTGAATATAATCGAAATCTTCTTCTTTTACTTCTTATTCAGTATCAAAAATTTCTCCTTGCTTTAATTTATCTTTGAACTCATTCTTAAACTACTCATTACTTAGATAATCAGCTACTTCCATCCTGAGACATCCATTATCTTTTTCTATTGCAGGATATTTCATAGCTTTTGCTATATTAAATTTCACTTCTTGACATTAACCCTCATTATTATTTCTCCTTTTTGCACATTTATTACAGCTCTCCCTGTTGTGAGAAATGGTCTCCCTAAAATAATAGGAATCTCTTTATCTTCCTCCATATCTAANATTTTTTCATTAATAATTCAAATGTTGTTATGTATTCCTCATTAAAATCAAATTTTGTATCTTTTTCTAAAAGTTGGCATAGGGGTTTAGTTATTTTTGAAAATTTTTTTATGTAGCGCTTGTAAAAACTAGTATGTCCTAGAAAACTTCTCACCCCTTTAACATTATTATGAGGTGGTAATTTTTCTATAACTTGGATTTTTGCAGGATCTACTTCCATGCCTTTTTCAGAAATTTTATGCCCGAGAATAATACCTCCTACAACCATAAATTGACATTTTTCCCAATTTAAAATCTAGAACTTTTTCTAAATTATTAAGACATAACTCAAACGAAGTCCCAAATATAGAAAAATCATTCATAAAAACTTCCATTCCATGCTCTAAAAAATTGCTAAAAATTGACATCATATATCTTTGAAATGTTGCAGGTGCATTACATAGTCCAACAGACATTCTACGAAAAGCAAATGTTTCGTATGGGCTATAAATGTTGTTTTATCTTAATCCTCTGGAGAAATTAAAATTTGGTGATACCCGGTATATCCATCTAAAAAGCAATAATATTTGTTCTCGGCCAATCTATCCAACATTTGGTCTAGAAAGGGTAAAGGAAAGTGATTTTTTCTGGTAGCCATATTTAGTTTTCTATAGCCAATGCAAATTTGCCAACTAGTTACTTATCTTATTGGTATTAATTCATTTTTCTCATTTTCTTCAACAGTCACTCCTCCTTTCTTTAAAACACACTGAATTGGGCTTACCCAAGCACTATTTGAAATAGGATATATAATTCCAGCATCTAACCACTTTAAAATCTCTTTTTTAATAACTTCATTTATTATTGGTTTTAATCTTCTCTGAGGATCCGCTTTAGGTTCATATTGTTCATTTAATAAAATTCTATGCATGCAAATTGAAGGACTAATTCATTTAATATCTGCTAAAGTCCATCCAAAAGCCTTCTTATACTTTTTCAACATCTCTATCAACGTTTGTTCCTGAATTTCAGTTAACTCAGAAGATATAATAAGAGGCAATGTAGATGGCTCTCCTGAAAGTACATATTTTAAATGGGCAAGTAATATCTTCAATTCAAGTTCAGGTGATTTAATACTTGAAGGAATAAGATTTTTACTATCATTTTCCAGCANTTTGTCGTTCGTCATGACCTAAATCCTCACATCTTTAAGGTTATTTGTGCTGATTGCTTCACACAAATGTAAATCCTAATCGACTTAAATCCTTACATCTTCAAGGTTATTTGTGCTGATTGCTTCACACAAATGTAAATCCTAATACAAAAATTGCAGGATGAAACATCTAAAGAATTTCTCCTAAATTGAAGCCAAATAATAGGATAGCTTGTAGGATGAAATGTCTCAATAATTTTTCCTAAATTGAAGCCAAATAATAGGATAGCTTGGGAAGATTGCAGGATGAAACATCTAAATGATTTCTCCTAAATTGAAGCCAAATAATATAATAGCAAATTGCAGGATGAAACATTTAAATGATTTCTCCTAAATTGAAGCCAAATAATAGGATAGTGCAGGATGAAACATCTAAATGATTTCTCCTAAATTGAAGCCAAATAATAGGATAGCTTCGGAAGTCACCGAAGTTCTCCTTCGGATCTGTGACATCCTCTAGTATTTCCTCCTTTGGACTAGGAAGTCACCGAAGTTCTCTTCAGATCTGTGACATCCTCTAGTATTTCCTCATTTGGACTCCAAAATAAAATGTTCCAAATTTTTCAGATCTGTGACATCCTCTAGTGTTTCCTTCTTTGGGCTCCAAAATAAAATGTTCCAAATTTGGGAATCCGTGACATCCTCTAGTATTTCCTCCTTTAGACTCCAAAACAAAATGTTCCAAATTTGAGCCAATCCCCCTTCACACTTCTTAGTTTGATATCTTTGAAATGTCCTTACTATTTAAACTCCTTGAAGGTAGGTTTTCTTGATTTTTATCGAGAGTATTCTTAGGTAACTTCAGTTATCTATGATGTAATTAACTATAGGGGCTTGACCTTATAGGAGCTTTTCTCGAACCCAGCATAATATAAACCCTATTTAATTCCTTATATTAAATAGGGGAACTT
>JXCR01019597.1:242306-259274 GCA_002079205.1 Phalaenopsis hybrid cultivar
ATATATATATATATATATATGATTATAGGCAATTAATAATGGGATTCTATGTAAGTATAAGTATCATTATTAAGTAATAAAAGACTTTCTATTTAAGCCCCAAATATCAATCCCACAAGGAAGGTGTAAATTGGTAATGATAAGTTTAGTAGGAAATTTATAGAAAATCAAACAAAATCACTGTCACTAATTTTGAATGTTGAGATGTTATCAAAACTAAAGTACTTAACTATTAGCAAAATAGAAATGCAAAGTTTAAAAAGTAAATACTAATCTACTAACTATGTTAATGTAATGAAGATTTCTTATGTGAAAAAGCATCCTTCCCGCTACAATGAGGTTCCGGTGAAATGAGATGAGATAAATGTTTATAATATGTATTGTGCCAATTAGGAGCAATTATAATTTTCTACCCTGATACAGTGCATAGAAAATCATTGGCTAATCCTAGGTTTAGTCCCTAAATCGACTCCCACTCCAGAGCTCCCACTTCCCTTCACCTGAAGGCTAACTCTCGCTTTTGTTTTTAAACACTAAGGCCGAATTGGGGATTTTAGTCTATCCCCTAAAGATTCTCCAATTCTACACCCAGAAAGAATATTTCCCTATTTATTTGCACTTAATTCCATGAATGAATTTCTCCTCCATGAAATCAAATGTGATCCTGTTATAGAACTCATACTCCATTTCTCAGATCATATGTTTCACAACATATTTTAACAATTCAATTGGCCAGATTGAAATGTAAATTAAGTTCAGGTTAAGAAATCATCACAATTTATTTTATATTTTAATATTGACACATCATATTATCTCTTCATTTCACTATACCTCAGAGTAGGCAGAAAGATAGAGTGAACAACTCAGACTTCATGAGAAATACACAACAAAACACAAATTTCATAGATAAAAGAAAGTTCAATCAATACTAATAAACCAACGAAACTTATCTGAAACTCTTTATGAAAGCAAATCCCTTGTAGTCTTTCCTTAGAATTGCAAGAAGAAGATGTCTCTCACTTTTCTCCTTCTCCAACACTCTTATAGAAAGTTTCACACTAAATATCACCACACAAACTCTAACCTATAAAAGAAAAATCACTAATGGACTCCAATATGGTGGCATAATGAAAATGGATCATGAAGAATGACAAAAATGGAGCATGGTGGAACGTCTTGGAGTGAAAAGGAGTCACTTTCCTGATGAATTTCAGCCCCAAATAAAGGAAGCAAAAGGGATAAAATACCTTTAAGGTGCAATATTCCATCCTTTAAGGTGGAGTCATAAAATTTAACAACCTACAAAAATGATGGAATTTGGAGTCCTATTTCTTCCTTTAGAACAAATTCCAAATACATAAATTCTCAAACTCCATGGAATCTACACAAACTCCAAATTCCATCATTTTTGCTTCAAGTCCTAAAAATCAACAACCTACAAGAAAACATCAAAATTCCTTCCATAAGGTGCAATATCACCAAAAATAAGTATAAATTATGGGTCTAAAAATGCATATATTTTCGGTGTATCAAAATCCCTCATACTTACATGTTACTTGTCCTCAAGTAACTCCTCTACTACATAAAAATATAACTTATGGTAAAGAATTTAATTTCTAGAGTTCCATATTTAAGTTCTCTAATCATAATAGTATAACTTAAGAAAAATTCAAAACAACTCCAGTTAATAATAAAGGTGCTAGGATATTCAGTAATTAAGTCTAAGATTTCTGATCATCTATTTCTTTCAAGAAAAAATATAATTTTTCATATTAAAGTCACGTAGAAAATTCATATGAAAAATGACTTCATAAAACTTTATTAATCATTAAGCTAATATTCAAATAAAAAGTTTAGAAAATGTGTCCAAGTCTTTTTCCTTAAGTTGATTCAAGTGAAGCCAATTTTAATTAGGCAACTCCTCAAGCTTCTCCCCACATCTATTTTTTTTTACTTTTTCAGGATCATTTTTAATCCCCTTTTTCTTTTCTTTCTTCTTCTTTTTTTTTATGTATGTGAGGATTATTATATCTGGATTGCCTTTAATGATTTTGAACTTCACTATCCTCTCTTAATGTTAAAAACTTTTTACACTTCTTTACTTAACAAATTTATATTAACTTAAAAATTACATAAAGTTTAATTCTTTTCTTCTTACATGGATCTTTTAAGATTTATAATACTTCAAAAATACAAATTCCTTTACTTAAAATAGAAAAACATAGTCTTATTCTCTTTTACCAAATAGCTTAGTCTCTAGAATTAACCTTTATTATTGAAAAATTTTTTACTTACATTTACTATATATTTAGAAACATAAATATAGCTATCCAAAGTTAACCCCTGATACCAAAGGTTATGTTAAATTTAAAGTTTTTGAAAATATAGTTAAGTGAAGACAAATACAATTAAGTTCTCTTTTTTCTTCTTTAAGATAATTTTTCTCTCCCCAAACTTAAAATTTTTTTAAAAAGATTTACATGAAGAACTTTAAAAATAAAGGGTGAAAAAAAGCATTAAATGCATAAGGAAAATTCATACATGTTGAAGATTTTGATTTTTACAAATAAATTCTGAAATACTGCAGGTGCTAATATGAAAAACTATAAGGCTTAGAACATTAAATTGCACATAATATATATATAAAATTTGCTGAGAAAGAGTTAATTACAATACATATAACAAAGTGCTGAAACTAACAACAGAACCAAACTAAATTTTAAAAATGAAAACAGTTTTATACATTACAGTTTCACATTACAACATAACAACAGAGTCTCAACAATATCACAAAATAAACAATACAATCACAAAGTACAACGCAAACAAATAAACAAACAAAAAGATCACCAGTCATCATCTTCTTCATCATTAACATCTAACTTCGGATGCTAATATGGTGTATAAACAGAGTGAATAGGGAACTGAACTGTATGATCACCCCTCAGGTATTTCACTAAAGCATCATCATAAGCAGCATCATATTCAAACTTTTGGAAAATCAGATCATCTATATGAGCATTTCTGGTCTCCATGCTCTGCATGCTATGATCCATCCTCAAAATATCTCCCTGTTGAATCATCATCTGGTCCAATAACTCCCTATTACTGGGGTCACTTGAAGTAGTCTCTCTAAAAGTAGAGGTCCTAGAAGTAGAAGGAATATCCCTGTCCTTACTTCTAGATCTTCAATCAACATGTGAATTATAAGTCTTAATGTTTGCAGGCCCAATCGGTCTCTCAGGCTCAATCCTCTACTCATCAGGTCTGAAATCAACTCCTGGATTCTCACGAAGTTTATAATTGAGAGCAGGGTGTGCCAATCCACCAGTGGTCTCTCCCAGAGCAATAGATCGAGTGTTCATATAAATGATAGAGCCTACATTTATATCCATCACTTGGTGAATACAAGTAGTTCATGATGGCTCTATCCTTGGTCACTTCATTATGATGGTTTGTTGGAATCATCCTCCCATAAATAAAATAAGGCTAGGCTTTAGATACTACATTTAACATAGAAAGGGGAAAGTTGACTTTAACTCCATTAATTACTTTCCAAGCCCCTTTCTCACCAGTCAGAAAAGAAATAACCTCATCTAATGCCTCATTTATGGTAGAGAATGAATGATATTGGCATCTATAAACATCTTCTAACTGATAAAACTCATTTATTTTTATTGGAGTAAACTCCACTTTTTTTCCTCGAACATAAACAAAATCATCAGAAGCCTCTAGAAAGTTGGCATAAAATTGCATAATTATCCCAGCTATCGCATCGACAGTAAAATAACATAAGTTTTTCCACTGCCGAGCGATAATCAAGCGTTCAACTTCTCCCAGATTTTTGAAACTTCAATCCGGAATCACTTTCTTATTTTTTTGAAGATTATGAAATTGAGCATTAGCTTTAAAGCTAACAAACTTTTGCTCGTCATATTCTATTTTTCTTTTGCTCGGTCTATGTGCCAAAAGAAATCTAGAAAAAATTGATAAAAATCCGAATAAATTCCAAAATTACGAAAATCAAAATGTAAAGTACTTTAAACTTAAATCCACTAAGTAAGTCTTTCACCAAAGCATTTTCTCAAAATCTCTCAAAAAAAACAAAACATTCGGATCTAGGTAATGTGAGAAAAATCTTTGGTGAAAATAAAAAAAATTACTTTAAAGTGCAGCCCTTACCTAGAGAAAAGGAAATCTAAAGTTACTTTGCCTCTAAATCGCCTCAAATCTGCCCAAAATCAAGCTCTAAGTGTGAAAACTGAAGGTTGAAGATGACTTTAGGGGTAAAAATCGAGGTTTTGCGGTGAAAATCACGAATTAGCTCTCGGGTCAAAGGCGTCGTCGGCGCCCATGCCAGCGTCGTCGGCGCCCATGCCAGTGTCGTCGGTGAAGGTCCGAAATTCGCTATTTTGATTTTTTTCAAAATTTCAATTTCCTTTTAATTTACTCCAAAGTTTTTTAGTATTTTTAAACACAAATTTTTATCTAACAATAATTCAAAATAAACATTCACAAACAATCATTTTTACAAAAAATAACAAACTAACTTTTATATATATGAAAGTATACTTTTACAAACACTTTTCACAAACCACACATTCACACCTATTAAGAAAACTAATTATAAATCATCATCAAAATCAAGCCAAAACACTAAACACTGACACAAAACTATACACATAATCAAAGTTCAGAATTCTAAAGAAAAAATAAACCAAATCAAATCAAATCAAATCAACACAATTATATCAAATACATAAATATTCTTCAGCAAGTAGAGAATCCAAAGTCTTCAGTCATTCTGCTTCATCTTCAGTGCTTCTACCTCCTTTAATATCTCCCATGGATTTGTAATGAACATATAGGTTGTAGAAGGATCAGTACGGGAATTGATCTGTCAAATTTTCTTCGATCCACCCATTTTCTTTAAACATCCGAACTAATCTTGCTTCATGAGTTCCAGTATGATCAAAATTTTCTTTCATTCTCCAATCAAGGTGATCAAAAAGGTACTTAAGATCTCCCACTGAATTCATAATACTCTAAAGTTCCCTTTCAATTTTCTTCAATTTCTTCTCCATAGCAAGCGAACTTCCTACTATTGGTGGTATTAATGGAGTTGAAGCATGTGAAGAATGATCAATAATAGCATTTAGTGCTTCATTTCCATTACTAACATACTGATCATCAATAGGGATCATGGGCTCCCATGGTAGTAAAAATTTTTTCCAACTTTCATATGGCACTTGGGATTGACTGCAATCCAGAAAAATTGTAGAAGGATGCCCAAGTCCATAAATTGTTCCATTCATAATGATACCCATAATATATTTAAATACGATTGATCCTATATCAATAGGTTTTTCCATTTGAATATAGTAGTTTAAAATAGCACTTTCCTTGGTGACTTTACTAATCTTCATAGTAGGCAGTAATTTTGCACAAATAAAGAAATGTCACTGCTTCAAAATTGGATTAAGTGATGAAGCAGGAAAACTAATATATCCTTCATCTCGTACTTCCCAATACACTTTCATCCCGTCAAAAAACTATAAACATCTTGCATCAAATCTCGCGTAGGAATGAAATTTGTATAATGACAGATTGGAACATTTTCTATCATATACAATTCATTAATCCTTGTAGGAGTAAATGGTATAGCTTTACCTTGTACGAAGACAACTCCTTAGGTAATTTCATGTAGATTTGTATAGAAATCCTTCACTACAGGCACATCAACCGCAGTAGTAGTATAACACAGAACTTCTCATCGCCTTTGCAAACTGATCTTGTCAACCGGAGCACTTGGATTGACCAATCCATGATTAACAAATTCTCTCTCCTTAATCAATCTCTTTTGTGTAAAAACTTTATTGTATAATGTCTGCGCATCAAAACTAACAAACTTTCTTCTATTGAAAACTCCATACCTTGAAGTATTTCTGAAATTGGAAGCCATGAAATCCAAAAATAGGAAGTTTCTAGGCATCCTAGGAAGTTTTTAGGATTTTAAAAACACCTCCTAGCGATTATTATGGAGCAAAATCCAACCAAAGTCCACCAAAAGTCGTTTGAACCGTCAAACCACTCTTGGCTCTACCAGCACTCCCGATTGGCGCTACCGGCGCTGAGGTCCATTTTCTTGGGTACCGTCGGCGCCAGTGGCCAAAATTTTATTAATTTCATTTTTTGTTCAATTTAATTCTAACTTTTTCTCCAATACCAATATTTGAATTAATTTATAATAAATGCAATTGTGTAGATTATTATCTACTAATATATAAGTCACTTATCAAACAAAATAGTAATACATAGACATATATGTATAGTTTGCCTCCCAAAAAGCACTTGGTTTAACGTCATTAGCCCGACACATCATTTGTTTAGTTGGGTTGACTTAACATTAAAACATTTTTAAATTGAGCTATGTACCCTTCATAATAATGTTTCAGATGATGCCCATTAACTTTAAATACCTTTCCAGTGTTAGGATCTTTAATAACAACAGTTCCATAATGATAGACTTTAATTACTTTAAATGGTCCTAACCATCTTGATTTCAGTTTTCTTGGAAACAATCTCAATCTTGTATTATATAATAGAACTTTTTGTCCAGGTTCAAATTTTTTCTGAATAATTTTCTGATCATGACATATTCTCATTTTTTTCTTTATAGATTTTTGCTTTATCATATGCTTCGTTTCTTATTTCCTCAAGTTCATTGAGTTGCAATAATCTTTTCTCACAAGTATCTTTTAGATAAAAATTAAATTCCTTAATAACCTAAAATTCTTTATGCTCTAATTCTACTGGTAAGTGACATGTTTTTCCAAATATCAGTCTGTATGGGGACATTTCTATAAGAGTTTTATAAGCAGTTCTATATGCCCATAATGCAGTATCTAATCTAGAAGACCAATCCAATTTATAAGGATTTACAGCTTTTTCTAAAATACGCTTAATTTCACGATTTGATATCTCTGATAAACCGCTAGGTTTGAGGATAATAAGCAGTAGAGAATCTATGCATAATATCATACTTCTTAATTAATTTTTCGATTCCCTTATTCCTAAAATGAGATCCTCCATCAGTAATAATTACTCTCGACATTCCATATCTTGTAAAAATATTTTTAATCAAAATTTAGAAACACTCTGAGCATCACATCTGGGTACATCAATAGCTTCAATCCATTTGGACATATAATCAATAACAAGTAATATATATAAGTTTCCAAATGAAGGCATAANAAATTCTACACTTAAATGGCATGTTTTTTCAAAGATCAATCTATATGGGGACATACCTATAGGAGTTTTATAAACAGCTTTGTATGCCCACAATGTAGTATCTAGTCTAGCAGACCGACCAATATATAAGGATTTATATCTTTTTCTAAAATGTGTTTAATTTCAGGATTTGATATTTCTGCTAGACCACTATTCTGAGGATGATAGGTAGTAGAGAATTTATGCATTATATCATATTTCTTGATCAATTTTTTTATTCTCTTATTCCTGAAATGAGATCCTTCAACAGTAATGATTACTTTCGACATTCCATATCTTGTAAAAATATTTTTAATTAAAAACTTAGAAACATTCCTAGCGTCATATCTAGGCACAACNAAAAAATAGTAGCCAATAAAATCTAGCTTCCAAAATCTTATATGCAGTTCTATTTGTTCCAAAATGTCCTCCAAATTCAGAATCATGACATCTGCAATTATCTTTTGAGTTTCTTCATAAGGCACACATCTTCTAATAATTAGATGTTTACATTGTTTATATAAATATGGGTCATCCAAAAAATAGTCTTTTGAATCATATATAAATTTCTTTAATTGTGGATTTTTCATATCAGATGGTTAAATATCACCTACAATATAATTCACTATATCAACATACCACGGTACATCCATTTCATCAATACTATATAACTGTTCATCAGGGAAATTTTCTAAAATTTCATTAGCAAAATTAGTTAATATTTCTATTTCTATCCTAGACAAATGATCAGCTATTTGATTATCATTTTGCTTTCTATCAATCACAGTAAAATTAAACTCTTGCAATAGAAGTATCCATCTAATTAATCTTGGTTTAACATCCTTCTTTTGAATTAAGTATTTAATAGTAGAATGATCTGTATGCATTATACATTTAGTTCCAATTAAATATAGTCTAAGTTTATCAAAGGCATAAACAATAGCTAATAAATTTCTTTCAGTAGTAGTATAATTAATTTGAGCATCATTTAGAGTTTTACTAGCATAATATATAACTTTAAAACCGTTATCATCTTTTTCCTAATACAACCCCAATAGCATAATCACTAGCATCACACATTATTTCAAATAATTTTTCCTAATCAGGTGGTACTGTTATAGGTGCATTGACTAATTTTTTCTTTAATATTTCAAATTATTTTTTGCATTCCTCATCAAAATCAAATTTCTTATCTTTTTCTAGAAGTTGGCATAGCAGCTTAGTTATTTTTGAAAAATTTTTTAAGGTGCGCCTGTAAAAACCAGCATGTCCTAGAAAACTTCTCACCCCTTTAACATTAGTAGGTGGTGGTAATTTTTCTATAACTCAGATTTTCGCAGGATCTACCTCCATGCCTTTTTCAGAAATTTTATGCCCAAGCACAATACCTCATGCAACCATAAATTGACATTTTTCCCAATTTAATACTAGGTTGACTTTTTCAATACTTCCAGAAATTTTTCTAAATTATTAAGACATAACTCAAATGAAGTCCCAAATACAGAAAAATCAGCAATAAACACTTCCATTCCTTGCTCTATAAAATTGCTAAAGATTGACATCATGCATCTTTAAAATGTTGCAGGTGAATTGCATAGTCAAAAAGACATTCTACGAAAAGCAAGTGTTTCATATGGGCTTGTAAATGTTGTTTTCTCTTGATCCTCCGGAGCAATTGGAATTTGATGATAACCGGAATATCCATCTAAAAAGCAATAATATTTATTCCCAGCCAATCTATCCAACATTTGGTCTAGAAAGGGTAAAGGAAAGTGAACTTTTCTAGTGGTCATATTTACTTTTCTATAGTCAATACAAATTCACTAACTAGTAACTTGTCTTGTTGGTATTAATTCATTTTTCTCATTTTCATCAACAGCCACTCCTCATTTCTTTGGAACACTGTGAATTAGCCTTATCCAAGCACTATCTGAAATAGGATATATAATTCCAGCATCTAACCATTTTAAAATCTCTTTTTAACAACTTCTTTTATTATTGGGTTTAATATTCTTTGAGGATCAACTTTAGGTTCATATTGTTCATCTAATAAACTTCCGGGCACACAAATTGAAGGACTATTTCCTTTAATAACTGCTAAAGTCCATCCAAAAGATTTTTTATACTTGCTCAACATTTCTATCAACTTTTGTTCTTGAATTTCAGTTAACTCAAAAGATATAATAACAGGAAATGTAGACGACTGTCCTAAAAATACATACTTTAAATGGGCAGGTAATATCTTTAATTCAAGTTCAGGTGGTTTAATATATCAAGGAATAAGATTTTTACTATTATTTTCCAACAAGTATAACGTTTGAAATTTTCCAAGAATATAAGCCAAATCTTCTTCTTTTATTTCATCTTCATTCTCAATAATTTCTCCTTGCTTTAATTTATCTTAACACTCATTCTTAAACTACTCATTACTCAGATAATCAGCTACTTCCATCCTGAAACATTCATTATCTTTTTCTATTGCAGGATATTTAATAACTTTTGCTATATTAAATTTTACTTCTTAATCATTAACTCTCATTATTAATTCTCCTTTTTGCAGCTTTTGTAATATTAAATTTTACTTCTTGATCATTAACTCTCATTATTAATTCTCCTTTTTGTACATCTATTACAGCTCTCCCTATTTCAAGAAATGGTCTCCCTAAAATAATAGGAATCTCTTTATCTTCCTCCATATCTAAACTCTTCCTGTTGCAAGAAATGTCTCCCTAAAATAATGAGAATCTCTTTATCTTTCTCTATATCCAATACTATAAAGTTTATAGGGAAAATAAATTTATCCACTGTTACTAGTACATCCTCTTTATCTCCTTTTGGATAAGTTATGGATGGATCAGCTAATTGAAGAGTTACATTAGTGGGGAAAATTTCTCCTAAACCTAAACGCTTAAAAATCGATTAGGGCATAAGATTGATACTCACTCCTAAATCACATAAAGCTTTTCCATAAAACTTTTCACCAATTGCATAAGGTATAGTAAAACTACCAGGATCTTTTAATCTTTTAGGAAGCTTTTTCTGAATAATAGCACTACACTCTTCACTGAGTGCAACAGTCTCATGATTTGTAAACTTCCTTTTTTTATTTAGTACATCCTTCATAAACTTCACATAACTTGGCATTTTTTCCAAAGCTTCAACAAAAGGAATATTTATCGTTAATTTCTTAAGAATTTCCAAAAATTTTATAAATTTTTTATCTATATTTTTCTGCTTTAGTCTTTAAGGAAACAGAGGTAATGGTTTTTCTAAAGGAACCTGTGTTTGTTCATTTTCATGTTGATCATTTTCCATTTCTTCTATCTCTTCATCAACTTCAGTTTCTCTTTGGATCCTTATTTCAGCTTCTTTTCCACTTCATAGTTGAATAGCTTTAATTTGCTCTTTATTTTGATCTTTTGGATTAACTTCCACAGTACTCGGAAGAATTCCAGAAGGTATGTTACTAAGTGAAGTAGCAATATGTCCTAATTGATTTTTAATATTTCTAATAGTTGCCTCATGATTTTGTATTTGATTTCCCATATTCAAAATCACTTCTTCCATCATCAACTTCTTTTCCTTAACTTGTGGGTTAAGATTGGAGTTAAATCCTGGAGGATAATAAGGTCAAAAATTAGGATTTCCTTGATTGTTCAGATTTGGATGGATTCACTGAATTATTATAATTATTCCAACAAAAATTAGGGTGATTTTTCCAACCAGGGTTAAAATAGTTAGAATAGGGATTGTTATTTCAATTAGGATAATAAGGTCAAAAATTAGGATTTCCTTGATTGTTCAGATTTCCGGATGGATTCACCGTATCATTAGGGTGATTTTTCCATCTAGGGTTAAAATAGTTAGAATAGGGATTGCTATTTAGATTATTTATAGTGTTAAAAGTTTCATAAGATGGTTGAGTATCAAAAATTTGTCCTAGTAAATTTTCCTCTAATATTGGGGGTATTTGAGAATAGTTCACTCCTATTTGATCAATCTTTTTAGAAATAACAGCAATTTAAGATGCCAAAATAGACATTGCATTAGAATCATGAATACGGGCTACTCTCTTAGGATTTATCCTTTCAGAGGGCCATTCAAAATTATTAGTAGTCATTTCTTCAATTAAAGAATATGCTTCATCAAAAGGTTTTGACATTAGTGATCCGCTCGTAGTAGCATCTATAATATATCTTAGTGATCCTAATAATTCATTGTAAAAGGTTTCAATTATTAACTAATCTGGCAAAGCATGGCATGGACATTTTCTAAGAAGATCTTTAAATCTTTCCCAGGCTTCATATATTGATTCCCCTTCAAACTGACAAAAAGATGTAATATCATTTCTAAGCTTAGCGATTTTCGAGGATGGAAAATATTTAGCCAAGAATTTTTGTGATAGTTCTCCCCAAGTTCTAATAGATCTAGGTGCTAATGAATTTAACTAAGCCTTGGTTTTATCCCTTAATGAAAAAGAAAAAAGTCTAAGCCTAACGACATCATTAGACACTTCGTCATATTTAAATGTAGCACAAATCTTAAGAAAACTAGCAAGATGTAAGTTAGGATCTTCGGTAGGTGATCCTCCAAACTGATTATTTTATACCATTTGGATAATAGTAGGTTAAACTCAAATGAATTAGCAGCAACATCAGGATTTGAATTATCAAGTAAAGTTCATCTGCTGTCAGATTTGCATAATCTTTTAAAGGTCTTTGTCGATTCTCATTTATTGGATTTTCTAAGTTATTTGCCATTTCTTTTAAATGTTTAATTTCTCTTTATTGTTTTCAAATTATTCTAATAGTACATTCTAACTCTGAATTGTAAGGTACTAAGCCTTCAGATCCAATATTTTGCATAAACAAAAAAAGTAAGCAAAGTAAATTTTTTTATTAAAAAAAACTCTTAAATAAATTTCTTTTTGGAATTTTGATTTTTTCTATTATTATTTTTTAATTTTTATATATTTTTATAGTTTATATATTATCTCTAACTTTTCTAATTTATAAAAACTATTTAATTTACCTAAATTTAACCGTTAACTTCCCCACCCAATGACGCCAAAAACATGATCCTCATTTTTTATATTAAAGCATTTATGAAGTTGACACCACCACAGTGCCAAAAACTTGATCCTTGTATCGAAAGTAAGTTGTGTAAGAAATATATTTAATTATAGGTAATTAATAATGGGATTCTACGCAAGTATACGTATAATTATCAAGTAATAAAATACTTTCTATTTAAGCCCCAATAATTGATCCCACAAGGAAGGTGTAAATTGGTAATGATAGGTTTTACTAGGAAATTTACAGAAAATCAAAAGAAATTACTGTCACTAATTTTGAATGTTGAGATGTTATCAAAACTAAAGTACTTAACTATTAACAAAACAAAAATGCAAATTTTAGAAGGTAAATACTAATCTACTAACTAGGTTCATGTAATGAAGATTTCTTATGTGAAAAAGCATCATTCCCACTACAATGATGTTCTGGTGAAATGAGATGAGATAAATGTTTATAATATGCATTTTGCCAAATAGAAGTAATTATAATTCTCTACCCTGATACAGTGCATAGAAAATCATTGGTTAATCCTAGGTTTAGTCCCTAAATCCATGCCTAGGCTAGGAGGATACTGGCTCCCACTCCAGAGCTCCCACTTCCCTTCACCTGAAGGCTAACCGTGGTTAGGCTAGGAGGATACTGGCTCCCACTCTAGAGCTCCCACTTCCCTTCCCCTGAAGGCTAACTGCTCCATTAGTTTCTTAAACAATAATTAGTCTGTCACCCTAAAGATTCTCCAATTCTACACGCAACAAAGAATATTTTCCTATTTATTTGCACTTAATTCCATGATCCTCACTCAGTTGTAGAACTCATACTCCATTTCCCGGATCATATGTTTCACAACATATTTTAAAAATTCAATTATCCAAATCCAAATGTAAACTAAGTTAAGAGTTGCAAAATCATCATAATTTATTTTATATTTTAATATTGACACATCATATTTTCTCTTCATTTCACCATATCTCAGAGTAGGGAGAGAGATAGAGTGAACTACTCAGATTTCATGAGAAAGACACAACAAAACACAAATTTCATATATAAAAGAAAGTTCATACAACACTAATAAACAAACAAAGATTATCTAAAACTCTTTCTGAAAGCAAATCTCTTGGAGCCTTTCCTTAGAAATGTAGGAAGAAGATATCTCACTTTTCTCCTTCTATAACACTCTTACAGAAAGTTTCACACTAAATTTCACCACACAAACTCTAAACTACAAAAGAAAAATCACTAATGGACTCCAATATGGTGGTGGAATGAAAATGGATTATGTGAAAATAGAGCGTGGTTGAACATTTTGGAGCGAAAAGGAGTCACTTTCCTGATGAATTTTGACCTCAAATAAAGCTTAAGGTCAGTTCTCCAAGAGGTGCCTCAAAAAACTCTTCAAAAATCATCCAGATATATCAAACCTTCTAGAAACGGGGGCTGAACCGCCTTTGGCGCCATCAGCGCTAGTCTGGCGCTGAGTAAAAATTTCAGCTGTTTTGTTGTTCTGCGCCGTCAGCTCTGCACTTGGCTCGGTCGGCGCTGAGTACCTCTTCAAAAACATCATTTTGAATCCAGATTCCATCCTTTTTGCTTATTTTTTGCTTTATGTCCTATAAATCAACAAACTACAAGAAAACATCAAAATACCTTCCATTAAGGTGCAATATCACTAAAATAGTATAAAATATGGGTATAAAAATGCATATATTTTCTGTGTATCAAGTTCCCATAAGGTGATATAGAATTTTTAGACTTTGGTTCCTTAATCAAAATTTAGGACTAACCAAGGGAATATGGGTAATTTTGATCATAATGAACATGTTTGGATGATTGAAATACAAAGGTGTTAAAAGGTATAAACTCACTTACCACCCTTGCACAACATCAACAAAACCATAATCCTCCTAATCTTCATGACTTAGAAAACAATTAAGATCAGACGATTATTAAGTGAGGGGCTTAAGATAGAAAGAGATGATAATTTACTTTTCTTAAGCCCAAAGCTGAGGATGATTTAACTATTTGATAAGAATACATATCAATTAAATCAAAATTTTGATAATCACCATTCCACCCGTCATGATTGTCAAGGGCTTAGTAGAGACTTAGGCTTGATGTCTAAACTCAATCGATCAGATTTAGAAGATAATATGATTGGTGATTAATATCTTTAAATACTATAAGCTTGACTTTAATTGTAGGCATCACAACCTTAAATGACCTAAGCTTGCCTTAGAGGTACCCACTCACATAACTCTTAAATGAAAGATCAATTGATTAATCAAGTGTACTATCCTGGGGATAATTAAATTGTCAAGTTTCACTGAGCAATGGGTTTGTCGCACTTCAACCTCGAATGACTAATTAAAAAATACGATAAGTTCAAAAATGAACTCAGAATATTTCAAGAGATTTTCAAAATGACCTAGGATCATGCCCCAAGCACTTTGAAATCTATTGGACATTCTGAAAGGAAAACTGGACTTGTCATATTCTTATTCTAAAATCATCCACTAGGATCTTCCAAGACTCAATAAAATCATAAATTGGGGTTTGGTAGCTTAACCTTCATCAAATATTACAATTTAAATTCCCTGCAAAATTATATACATGCCTTGCAAGTACTGACCTTTCGGTGGTGGAGCAAGAAGAATCGACTGGTACACTTTTAAGTTTTTGCATTTACCTTTCTATACTTCTTTTCTTGAGCTTGCATGTTAAACAATGATGTCACGCTAAATGAAAATCAAAAGTGCTAGGATAGCCATAAAACCAAAACCAAAACTAAAATCAACCAAGATAAAATTCACCGCCACAACATTCAAAATTTAATCACGAACATCACAAAATAATTATTGCAACTAAAATAAGATGTCTCTATTGGATGATTGTGAATCCCTTGGGGGGGTAACCTATGGTTGCTAATGAGACTTCCCACGATCTAAATGAAAGTATGGAACTCATCAAGTTGAGTTTAGTAAATTCATTTGGACTAAGTGAATCCGATAAAAAATAGTGGTACCAGAACGAGGGAACCATAAGATTCGAACCGGTGTCGCTCTAATCAATTTTAATATGCCATAACATTTAAAGAACCATAACCATAGGGAAATCTGATTTGACACTAAATCTGAAACATTAGAAAACCTAAACTCATCACGATGAGGAGCTTGGAGCTAGCATTGTGGGCAACACAACAATCTTTAATAACAAGAGGATCTACAACAACATATCATTCTTTAGAATTAAACAACAAGCCATAGGATTTCGAGGTTGTTTTCTTATATGACATGATTCCTCAACCCTTTTATTTAGGCCTTTATATAGCTATTTTGTACAATCTAAGCCCTAACTCGTCTTGAGATTCCGAGGTTGTCATTTGTCATGACCTAAATTCTCACATCTTCCACGCTATTTGTATGATTGTTTCACATGAATGTAAGCTCTAAATAATAAAATTGGCAGGATGAAACATTTAAATAATTTATCTCCAAAATTAAAACCAAACATTAGGATAGAGACCAAAGGAAAATATGTTGAGATTTTCATACCTATTTACACTATTTTTGATGATATTGCACTTTAAAGAAAAGTATTTTTGATGTTTTGTTGCAGGTATAAGGAATTATGGTCATTAGAGCAAAAAGATGCAAAAAGGAGAGAATTTGGAGTGAAAATGACCAAAATGTGAAGATTTGAACTAGGGCACCGATGGCGAGCCCAACAGCGCCGACGACTAGATTTTCCCAAAACTCAGATCAATTAATTTAGAAGGCCCGCCGACGGTGCCCTCGAGGCTGCCGATGGTGAAATCGGCGGTTATTTCAAAAGTTGCATTGAATGTGGACAATTTTTTGAGGGATGCTTAGGCAACTCTTGGGAAAACTCTTCTACATCTTTAAAAGAAGATTTTGGCCAAAAATTGGGGGCACTGGAGGCTCTGGAGGAGAGAGTTGCAAGTGTTAGAGAGGTTCCAGTAGTGTGTAGAGAGTTAGATTGTGAGGAATTCTTCGAGAGATTGTAAGAGTGGAGGGAAANCCTCCTGGAGGTTAGAGAGGTTCCAGTAGTATGTAGAGATTTTAATTTTAGGTTAGATTGTGAGGAATTCTTCGAGAGATTGTAAGAGTGGAGGGAAAGTGAGAGATTTCTTCCTCCTTACCGCTTCGAAGAAGAATTCCGTGTGCTATAAAGAAAGGAAGAGATTCAGAGGAACTTCGAGGAGTTTTCTTGGGGAGGAATTAGAGATAAGTGTTAGTTACTTGTTGTAGTTTGTATGACTTTGCTTTTATATATGAATTTTGAGTTTTGTTGTGTCTTCCCCAAGAGTTCTGAGTAGTTTTCTTTGTCTTTCTCCTTGTCTTGAGTTTTGTTAAATGGTGATTTGAATTGGTTGAACCATGAAAATGTTAAAGAAGTTGTGATGATCTTTTCACTTTGATCTTANAGTGTTTTGTTGTGTCTTCCCCATGAGTTCTGAGTAGTTCTCTCTGATTTATCCTTGTCTTAAGATTTGTGAAATGGTGATTTGAATTGGTTGAGCCTTGAAAATTTTAAAGAAGTTGTGATGATCTTTCCACTTCAATCTTAATTTACTTTCAATCTGGCCAATTGATTTGTTAAAATA
>JXCR01019597.1:267775-284842 GCA_002079205.1 Phalaenopsis hybrid cultivar
GAGACCGCGAAAGTGAGAGAACCAACTCAACATATTTATTTTTTTCTTGTTCTTTTTATCACATTTAATGTTCAAATTATGTTTTCCAAAATTTAATTTTTGTTGGTTGATTGATTTTTAAAAGAGTGTTTTATTTGAACTTTATTATTAAGTTTTCATTGTTTTGTTCTTTATTCTTGGTAGTTCAGAACCAACGTATGGCTCCATGGCTTTTATCCATCGCACAAAAGGGCAATTGAGCAAATAGACAAAATTTTTGAAAAAGATTTCATTAATCTGCTTCATCAGGAGTTACAGATTGAGTACAAGCCAAAGCCTCAAAAGGTAAAATATGTTGAATGCATCAAAGTATATTTAAAAATATCTCATGCTCGGTATATAACACAGGTTGGGCATATTTGATACATATATCATCATATTTGTTGTGTAGAAACATAGTACTAAAAGGTGTCCTCTGAATGTCCATCTTTGGTGGGGTGAGCTCCTGATCGAGCTGACCTACTAAACCATGCTCCAGGATAAGAGTTCCCTTTACATGTGTTTAGAGGTGCAATCCTTTCATAGCTTGTACAGTAGTAGTTCTTACAACTTCAGATCTGGTTGAAATCCATATGGCATTTTGTTTTCATACATCCTTTGAAAAGTTACGACACCCTATGGTGTTGTACCCCTAGAATGAAATGTTTAGCGATGTCTGCTCCGTTTCCTTTAAGAACCAACACTGAACCCACTGGTAGCGGAATCTCCACATATCCTCTAAATTGGTCAGGGCCAATGATATTAATTTCTTTTCCAAACATGATATTACTTTTGCTCATGAAAGAGACCGTACAGAAAGCTCTCACAAAATCGTGATGGTCAATATTCGGGGTATGCAGTCACCATCATCATATATATTGATGATACATCTGTTAGGAATATAGTCGGGTGGAAGTATGCTCCATCAGACTATTCTCTTAATCATCCATTTTATCATGGGAGGTAGTGGGTCCTCCTAATCGTATCTCAAAATCCTTGGGGGATTTCCCTGTCTTTCTTGGGTGAAATTGTAATTGCAGTTACATTGTATGGTGATCCTTCCCTTTCCTCACATCCATTTCCATGGCTCAAAATAAGTTCTTTCCATCTGGAGGCCTACTCAACCTTTGTCTCTTAACTAATAAATAAAATCAAGAATACTTCTTTCATCGCTTTCGGAGAAGACCCTGTTGTATAGCTCCAAGCCTTCTAGTATATTGATGAAGCTTCCTTGAACTTCTTCATAGAATTCAAATTCCCTTTTGTTTACTTTACTCATCTTGCAGTATACTGCCGTGGAGACGATCAACGGCTATCGAGGATAATCCCTAATTTTAGTATCAGTGAGAATTCAAGTTGGTGTTGTCTATATCTGTAGTGGAGCATATGACTCTGTGTCCAACGGGATATACGGCTCTGTATCCAACGGGATATACGGTTCCCCCATCGGGTGATCAGTGGTCTGAAATCCATCGTCAGTGGATGCTTACTCCTCCAAAGTACTGTAGCGCTCCATGTGGAGGATGTTGTAGTTTGGGCACTCCACAAATGTCCCTGTAGCTGGTGTACGTGTACGTATCTCGGTGTTGCATGTTGAGCAACCCTTACAAAGAACATCTGAAACACGTGGTATCTCCGGTTCCATAGCAAATCCAGACTCCTCGTCTATAGCACATAGGCTAGAAGAGGTCTCTCTCATGCTTGGATCATGGATATTCTCCTCAGGGATAGGGGTGAGCAAATTTTCTGCCTCCTTCTGGCATCTTCTTTCTTCATGTAAGAAAGCCCTATGCTTTTGGCGGTTGGCGTTTCTGCGCTGAGTTCTCCGCAATGGTGCAGCTGGTGGTCTTTCATCATTGACAGTGACCAAGCCCCCGGCTGGTGTTGCTATCATGGATGGCAGACGACTAGTCCCCTTCATTGGGTCATGTTGTACTATCACATTTTTCCCCTTCAGTGAGGAGTTAACTCTTGTGCTTAAACTTAGTAGTGATGGTAGCCTTTCTTTTTTCCTGACGACTAACCACATCCATCAGAGGACTCTCATAGTCCATGTTGACATGACTGAAGTCCATGTTCAAGTCTATGGTACTAGCTTGTGGCACCCTTTCCTTGTTAAGTATGAGGTTCCAACCATCTTTGAAAGCAAAGATCAGCCTCTGGTCTGACATATTTTTTCTGCAGATGACAGGAAAAACATCAGTGAGCTGAAAACTAGTTGGAACAAGAACAAAAAAAGTGTTTATTAAGGAAAATTTAGTTTATTTTGGTGATAAAACTGTTCATTTATGTATGTATTTTGTTTAATTTAGTAGAATATCAATTTTAAAGGTAGAAAAGCGAAAAAATTGGAATATGTAACTTCAAAAGTTTTCATTTTATTGAGGTTAATGGACGTTTGGCCAAATAAATAACCCTACAACGATCAAAATTTCATGTCAAGCAATGTCAAGTTATGTAATATGTCCTTAGGTATCATCCATTGATTGGTAGCATGTGTCTTTCACCCCAAAAATCTACTAAATAGTAGGCTCCTCCTGTGTAGACCTTTTCCACGACAAATGGTCCCTCCCAAGTTGGCTCAAATTTTTCACCTACCTTGCGACGTGCAAGAATATGCCTTTTAAGCACGAGTACAAGATCACCAATTTTGAATGTCCTCGGGCGGACCAATTTGTTGTGAGCCTATACCATCTTTACTTGATAAAGGTCCAAATGTTATTGTGCTTCTAGTCATTTTCCTTTAAGACTCTCTAGTTCCTCGAGTCTAATTTTTGCACTTTTCTTCTATTGTCAGTTTATTGGCGATAACAACTTTGAGAGACAATGTCTGAACTTCTAACGGTAGTACGATCTTGGACCCGTACATGAGCATGTAGAGTGTACACTGAGTGGGAATCATGAACTTTGTCCGGTAGGCCCACAAAGCTTCTAGCAATTTGTTNATTGTCTGTTTGGCCCACAAAGCTTCTAGCAATTTGTTATGCCGATCTCTTTTATTTTTGTCGAGTGTCTTCTTCAAAATATGTACCAGTGTCTTGTTGAAGGCTCATCCTTGCCATTTTCCCTATGATAGTAAATTGTAGAGTATATCTAGTATATCCCGTGTCGTTTGACAAAATTGTTGATTTTGGTACTTTTGAAAATTGTCCCATTGTCGGAGATTATTCTGCGCAAAACCCCAAAACGGTAGATGACATGGTTTTGAAGAATTGAAGGATGAGCTGTGTCATAACCTCTCATAACGACACTGCCTCTGCCCATTTGGAAAAGAAATCAGTAGTGGTAAGTATAAATCTGTGTCCTTTAGATGACAGAGGGTCTATCAGACCTATTATGTCCGTGCCTCAACACTCGAATGGCCACAAGGAGACTGTTGGGTGTAGCACATTTCGATATTGCTGCAAGACCACCTCATGTACTTGGAACTGGTGACATCTTGTGGTTGCATCCATGCAATCAGACATCATTTCCGACTAATAATATTTAAGTCTCTTTATCTTCATTTGCATCTTTGATCCTGATTGGTGAGTGCCACACAATCTGGTGTGTACTTCTCTGATAATATTTTGTGCTTTTATTCTTCTTAGGCATTGTAGCCACATCTGATCAAATGATTATCTGTAGAGGACATCACCTATTAGAGCATATGACATAGCCCTTTTTGTGATGTGGTGTGCTGCTGACTTGTCTTCGGGCAGCTTTCCAGTCTGCAAATATTCCATCAATTGCTTGAGCAAATCTTCTTTGATGTCAGCAATCGCAATCATCATTTCTTCTTCTTTTCCGATCTTGTGTAGATAGTCGAAGTTGACTCGAGACAAAACCTGTCTTTCTTGTACTGTAATATCAACAGAATCCTCCGGAGGACATGCTAGCTCCTTAGCAAGTTTTGCTAGAGTGTCGGCATGGGCATTATCTTCCCTAAGAATCCAATAAAAAGTTACATTGGGAATCTGTTCCAGTAGCTTTATTGTGGATTGATGGTATTCTGCTAATCTCGGTTTCAAAATTTTGTATTCTCCGGCGACTTGTTGGATAACGAGATGAGAGTCGCCATAGATGGCAATATCTATTACGTCCATTGAGATTTCCAACTCCAATCCGGCAAATAAGGCTTCATATTTTTCTTAGTTGTTGGTACATGGCTATATCAGGTGATAGGAGAACCTCAGCATACCCTTATCTAGAGTGATAAAGATCAAGCCAATTCTTGCTTTGCGCGGTATAACTATGATGACCTTTTGTCTTTTCTTGCTGATGAAGCTTCGATAAAGTACAACTCCCAGTGTTGCGCACTAGAGAATTCCATTTGTAATAATTGTTCATCTGGTAACTCGTCATTAAGAGGGGACAGAGTTGGAAGCGGGTGTGCAGCGAGGAAGTCTGTTAAAATTTGTCCCTTGATAGCACAGAGGGAAACAAAAGTTATATCAAATTGCAATAAAATCATTGACCATCTGGCTAGATGTCCAGAGAGTGTTGGTCGAGTCATCAAATATTGCAAAAAATTAAATTTTGAGATTAGGGTAATCCTATGAGGGGACAGAGTTGGAAGTGGGTGCGCAGCGAGGAAGTCTGCTAAAATTTGTCCCTTGATAGCATGGAGGGGAACAAAAGTTATATTGAATTGCAATAAAATCATTGACCATCTGGCTAGATGACCAGAGAGTGTTGGTCGAGTCATCAAATATTGCAACAGATTAACTTTTGAGATTAGGGTAATCCTATGAGAAAGTATGTAGTGTCTAAGCTTTTGGGCGGCAAAAATTAATGCTAGACAATGCTTCTCAATAGACAGATACCTTACTTTCATCGGTATTAGGTGACGACTCAAGTAGTAGAGTGTGTTTTCTTTACCCTCTTCATTGACTTGGGCTAAGAGGGCTCCAAGCGAGTTATCTAAGGCCGCGGTATAAAGTATTAAAGGTTTTCCTAGAATAGGGGCTGCCAAAATAGGAGGTGTCATTAAATATTATTTGACATTTTCAAAGGCCCGCTAGCATTTCTCTTCCGAAATGAATTTGTCATCCTTTTTAATTAATGCTGAGAAGGGCTGACACCTACCTGAGAGATTAGAAATAAAGCGTCTCAGATATGTCAACTTCCCTTAGAAGGAACGTAGTTATTTTAAAGTTTTGGGTGGAGGCATCTCCAGGATAGCTTTAATCTTATCTAGGTCGATCTTAATTCCCTGGTGATGGAGAACGAATCATAAAATATTTCTGGAGGTAACGCCAAAGACACACTTTAAGGGATTCATCTTAAGGTCGTCTCATTGTAATCGTTCAAACACAATCCTCAAATCATACAAATGATTTATTTTTTGTTTATTTTTGATGACCAAATCATCCACATAGCATTCCACTTGATTGTGAATGAGCTCATCAAAAATCTTTGTCATAGCTCGTTCATATGTTGCTCCGGCGTTCTTCAAACCAAATGGCATCATTGTGTAGCATAAAATATCGATAGGTGTCCTGAAGGCTGTAAGTGTTGCATCTTCTGGAGCCATCTTGATTTAGTTGTACCCCGACGATCCATTCATGAAGGAGAAAACTTCATGTGTCAAAGCGATGTCCACCATCATTTCTAGTATCGGTAACGGGAATTCGCCTTTTAGATACGCTTTGTTCAAATCTCTGAAGTCGACACAACTATGGATTTGTCCATTTTTTTCTTGGCTGAAACAATGTTTGCTAACCATGTGTGGTATTGCTCTTCTTTTACAAAGTTAGCATCTATTAACTTCTTCACCTCGGCTATGAATTGTTGTTCTATTTTGAGGTGCATTCTCCTGGGAGCTTGTTTTACTAGGGTCGTGTCTTCGTCCACCCCGAGTTTATGAACTGCAATTTCTGCTGCCAATCCTGCAATTTCATCGTAACTCCATGCGAAGCAGTCTTTGAATTCTATTAACAGTTTGATCAATTCTAAAGATTCTTCATTGTTGAGTAGAGAACTTATAAATGTAGGTCGGGGCTGCTCTTCTGTCCCGAGGTTAATTTCCTTCAATTCATCAAAATTTGATTTGATTTCTTCTTCAAATTATGTTGGAGCATTTTCTATTAGCTGATCAATAGAGCCATCTTCTATATCGAGGCAATTCTCTTTCGATTCACTAGTAACAACCATGCAAAATTCTGAATCATTGACTGGTCCAACTGTACCAAATTTGAGACCCTCTTTTGAGTTAGGAGTTTGGCTTTTAACATCCCATAATTTTTCAAAAAGTTGTAGTTTATCTTTTGGCATTTGTTTTGGAAAATGTCCCTATTGAATTAACTTTTGTACACAATGCAAAAAGTAACCAAAATGCAAATCCATAAATTCATTAGGATCATCACCTAAATTTACATGATTTTCAAGATAAGTAGAAGTATAAGCACTATAAAATTTGATCAGCTTTTAACTAGTGCTATGGACCTCCTTGACCTCTAAACTCTCAACCTTTTCAAGGTGAATTGGACCAAGGGTCATGGCGTTCACATAGTGGTTTATCTGATCATGCATTGTCCAATATTTGCTTTGCTCCGTATCTTCTAAGGATATCTTATACTGAGGTTTCTTCTATTTTATCATCATTATTTCATTTTAAGAACTTTCTTTATCATCAATGTAGATGGTCGATCTAGTTTGTTCAACAATTAAATTGGTTCTTGCTCATCCACTTCCCTGGCTTCGACCTCGGGTGCGCGAACTAAAAGAACCTCCACCAACTCGTTGTAAAAGGTTGGTGGAAGATCGCTGAAGTGGAGTTGAATGGCCTTGCCATTGTAATTCTTCTGAATCTTCACTTTTACCTACACAATTTCACGAGAGAAGACAGCTTTTTTTTAGGTGCGTAGCAGGTGACATCTTCATGATGTCCAACTTCATCAACTGAAAACAGTTGTAGATCTCGCTTGATGCAATGTTCTGGTCCTACCCTGTAATACTTAATGCATTGGTGTACAGACGATGGAACCATGTTGTGTTCATGAATCCATGGCTGACCCAATAGAGCGTTGAAAGAGGTCTTAGCGTCAATGATATGGAATTTTGCAGTTATTACTAGTTCTCCAATTTTCATAAGTAGTGTAATTGATCCAAGGGCTCTTTCTCCCTTTTGGTTGAATTCTCTTAACATCATTTTATCTGTCGTAAGCTCCTGAGCTTCAATGTCTAAATAGGTCAATGTCCGTAGGCTCATCAAGTTGAGTGATGCTCCAAGATCTACTAAAACTCTGGACAACATAAATCTGACGATGCTAACGGAGATATAGAGCGGACGATTATGGTCGGCGGTACTGAGCAGCAAATCTTCATTTGTTAAAGTTACCCCTTACAATTCTTTCAATGAGCAAACTTTGTCTGAGGATGTGTTGGCTAATTGGGCTAAGCAAATCTCTGGGTTAAGCAAAGTTGTAGCCAGAGACTCTCTCATATCCTTTGATAGGATTAGAGCATCATAGATGCTTAATTTGGCCGACAACTTCCTAAGATGAGATATCACATTTAATCCACTTTGTATGTTCCTCCAATTTTCTCTTGGTTAGGTTGCTCTTCCACTAGTGGAGGTGGAGGTAGCTCATCTCGAGTTACTATTTGCTTTCCTTTATCTACTGGAGATATTCTCGGGGGTAATATNTTGAGGATGTGTTGGCCAATTGGGCTAAGCAAATCTCTGGGTTAAGCAAACTTGTAGCCAGAGACTCTCTCATATCCTTTGATAGGATTAGAGCGTCGTAGATGCTTAATTTGGCCGACAACTTCCTAAGATGAGATAGCACATTGTAATCCACTTTGTATGTTCCTCCAATTTTCTCTTGGTTAGGTTGCTCTTCCACTAGTGAAGGTGGAGGTAGCTCATCTCGAGTTACTATTTGCTTTCCTTTATCTACTGGAGATATTCTCGGGGGTAATATTTTTCCACTCCTTAAGTTTACTTATGTAACTTCTTCTTCTTGAGGTACCATTGTTGATTCTTCTAATGTTTCTTCTTTGTTGGAAAGATCTAAGTTGATGGCGAGCGGTGCACCGTGGAGCNTTTTTCCACACCTTAAGTTTGCTTCTGTAACTTCTTCTTCTTGAGGTACCATTGTTGAATCTTCTAATGTTTCTTCTTTGTTGGAAAGATCTAAGTTGATGGCGAGCGGTGCACCGTGGAGCACGAGGATTGGTTCTTCACTCCCAGCACTATCGTAGGCGGTATTTGACCGCGACTTTATATATGCTTAAAAATATAAGTATTTAATACTGATGCTAAAAGATTTAATCCCTTAGCAACTGTACCAAAACTTAGTAAAAGTTATAGATTCGATAAATATGGACGTAATAAATATTTAATAATTGTAAAGTCACACTTATCATTGCAAGTATACATATCGCTCAAGTAATATAGGGCTCTAATGGAGTCCTAGATATTGATCCCACAGGGAGTAANTATTTAATCCCTTAGCAACTTTACCAAAACTTACTAACAGTTATAGATTCGATAAATATGGACGTAATAAATATTTAATAATTATAAAGTCACACTTATCAACGCAAGTATACATATCACTCAAGTAATATAGGGCTCTAATGAAGTCCTAGATATCGATCCCACAGGGAGTAATATTAAAATTATGAACTAAGATTTTAGAAAAGCAATACTCTAATTGCAACAACGAAGTTCAGTTTGCTTATCTATCACTAATAGGCAATTGAAATAAATATGTAATTTTAATAACTATTAAATAACTCACATTATACTGATAAGGTTTTTAATGTGATATTCAATATATAAGAAAGCATCCTTCTCCTTGTCATAAACTAATGAAGGTTCAAATGTGATATTTAATATAAGAAAACATCCTTCTCCTTGCCAAGAAATTATAGTGAATCGACAAAGTGAATTAAATCAAATTATATTGTGTCAAATAGGAGCATACCTATTCTTTACCCTTTAGTCCAGGCATAAAGAACATTAACTAATCCTACGCTTATTTACTGAATCTGTGGCTAGGCTGGTAGGATACCGGCTCTCACTTCGGAGCTCCCACATTCCCCTCACATGAGGGCTAACATCTACAATTCAACACCCAAACGATAGGACCAAATTAGGGATTTTAGTCTGTCACTCTAAAATCTCCAATTCTACGCCCGNTAATTGCAACAACGAAGTTCAGTTTGCTTATCTGTCACTAATAGGCAATTGAAATAAATATGTAATTTTAATAACTATTAAATAACTAATTATACTAATGAAGGTTCAAATGTGATATTCAATATATAAAAAAATATCTTTCTCCTTATCAAGAAATTATGGTAAATGGATAAAATGAATTAGTTCAAATTTTATTGTGTCAAATAGGAGCATATCTATTCTTTACCCTTTAGTCCAGGCATAAAAAACATTAACTAAACCTACGCTTGTTTACTGAATCTGTGGCTAGGCTGGGAGGATACCAGCTCTCACTTCAGAGCTCCCACATTCCCCTTGNGGATCCTTCTCCTTGCCAAGAAATTATAGTGAATGGACAAAGTGAATTAGTTTAAATTATATTGTGTCAAATAGGAGCATACCTATTCTTTACCCTTTAGTCCAGGCATAAAGAACATTGACTAATTTTACGCTTATTTACTGAATCTGTGGCTAGGCTGGGAGGATACCGGCTCTCACTTCGGAGCTCCCACATTCCCCTCACCTGANGAAGTAAATATGTAATTTTAATAACTCTTATATAACTAATTATACTAATGAAGGTTCTAATGTGATATTTAATATGTAAGAAAGCATCATTCTCCTTGTCAGGAAATTATAGTGAATGGATAAAGTGAATTGGTTTTAGTTGTATTATGCCAAATAGGAGCATACCTATTCCTTACCCTTTGGTCCAGGCATAAAGAACATTGACTAATCAAATAGGAGCATACCTATTTTTTACCCTTTGGTCCAGGCATAAAGAACATTGACTAATCCTACAATTGTTTGCTAAATCTGCAACTAGGCTGGGAGGATACCGGCTCTCACTTCGGAGCTCCCACATATCCCTCGCCTGAGGGCTAACATCTACACTTCAGCACCCAAACGATAGGACTGAATTAGGGATTTTTGTCTACAACAACAACAACAATAGCAAAGCCTTAATCCCACTATGTGGGGTTGGCTACATGAATCCTTTTTCTCCATTGCGTCCTATTTAGTGTCANTCAAATAAGGATTCCATTGGTCCATAGCTCATGTAGAGTGGTTGATACCCCAACCCTACCAAAATACCCAATTTGACCTTTCACAACCAAACCTACCCAAATTACCTAAATACCCCAAAATCCCAAATTTGGTCAAAATCCTCAAATTCACCCAAAATAACCAAACTTGTTGTAAAAATCATTTTAAACCTCTTTAAAATACCCAAGTTACCCAAAACTACCGAAAAATTCCAAATGTACCAAAATTCCCCCAAAATTGCCAACAACAACAACAACAACATCAACAAAGCCTTAATCCCACTACGTGGGGTCGGCTACATGAATCCTTTTTCTCCATTGCGTCCTATTTAGTGTCATATTTTCATCTAGTTCTAGTAAATTAAGATCATTTTTAATACAATAAGCCCAAGTCTTCCTAGGTTTATCACTGCCTTTCTTAACACAAGTCAAATTTAAAACATCTACTCTCCTAATCAGATCATCTAATGGTCGACGTTTANCAATTTAAAACATCTACTCTCCTAATCAGATCATCTAATGGTCGACGTTTAATATGACCAAACTTCTAAGATGACTTTCTCTAATCCCCCCAAAATTACCAGAATTACAAAAATTTCCTTGGCACCCCAAACTTTTCCAAAACATCCGAAATCACTCAAAATGTCTCCAAAACTAAATTGGACCCTACAATTGAACCCAATTTGGCCAATTTGACCATTTTGACCAAAACCCCCAAATTATCATTAAAGGTCCAATTTCCCCAAATTCACCTCAAATGTCCATCAATTTGGGCCCAATTTTATTCAATATCAATCCTAAACTTAAATTCACCTTTAATATGACCAATTTAAACCAAATCCAAGCTTAATTGGCCCATGCTTTGAGCCCAATTTTAATATAACTCAAACCGCTAATTTTGGATATATGACTTAATCCCACAAAATTAAACCCCATAACCTACTCAATTTGCCACAATTTATGTTGAAAACTCTTCANCTAACCTCTAGCACTTAGTAAGTGGGGTCACGATAGGGGAGCTAAACAAGAGTTCCCATAGAATAGTTTGACCTTAGGTTTGACACTGGATGTTGGTTTAGAGTTGGTTCACTAACTTGCACCCACTTGCACTCACTCTCACTCACAATCCCTCACAACCCTAAACCCAATATTTGTTAACTTTGANAATACTTCAAATTGAAACCCAATTGAACTCAAAATCATTTCAATCCTTCACCTAAAATCTTCATTACAATCATCTACATAATTTTAATCAATTAATTGGGTCAATATCATGGCTAGCCTAACCCAAAACCAACCTTTAGGTATTTTGACCAACATGGACCCCTTTACCAAAAATTGACATAATCAAGCGAAGTTGGTCAACCAAAGACCACCACACCCACTAAGCCATTCTTTTGGACCAGGCTAAACCATACAAAACAAACCAAAGAAAGCTATAGACCAATGGGTACCTAAATTATGGGGTTCATACCCATTTTAGGTCTTAAACAAAATATCTCTTCCATCATGACTAACCCTTAGGGGTATAGCATAATTAAGCCTCCACCTGAATAAACTGACCTCCTGGCCACCTCCCCTGGCCCTGCCAATCGGTCTAGTTGCAGGAAAACCTCAAAGATGAGAGCCACCACCCTTAAATCAATCCCATCCTTAGCTCTAGGAGCCAATACACCCCAATTAGACTTTTGAGCCTCTTAGCCTACCATCTAAGCAAGATTTTGCACCCATGACCAGGCCCTAACCTCTCCTCTCTGGCCATGGCCAAGAGAGAGGTGTTGAAATTTTCTGAAGGAGACCCCTATAAATTGCTCACAAAGCCTCTATGAGACCTCCTCAGTGCAGCCCAAACACTTCCTTGCTTTGATTCCCTTTGCCGGAGTTCATTTTTGAGCTCAAATCCTTGCTGGAGATAAGACAAAACTCTCCACACCTCCACAGTGCAAAAAAATCAAATTAAACTCATACACATCTTCACCACAGTGAAAGAACCATCAAACCCCCCTCACAGAGAGCCTCTACACGAGACTTTGATAAACACCCAAATTCTGACTTGATCGAATTTGGGTCTAGACCTTTCACCATGACCAGAGGCTCAATCCTTAGCCTCCTTGGACCTCCACAAATGTGTCAAACACCTCTGATTGAATCAATCCCTTCTCAGAGCAAAGGTATTGAACTTCCCCTCTTCCCGAGCCCATTTTGATTCTCCATGTGATTAGGGTTAGTTTAATGGCATGTTTACTGTTTGGATATGTTTGTCACACATACATGAGTCCATGATATCAAACCTAAGGTCATTTGGTTGAGAAATGAGGGAGATATTAAGGTTCTAGGGTTAACAGTTATGGGTTCACACTAATTGGGGACGATGCCCCACAACCGTTGGATCGCGCGTGTATCAAATGGAGGGCTTTGATTGCGCCGGATGGGAGCGTGGTTCATAAAGCACGCGCTGACTAAGATGAAGGCATCGAACCAAAAGATGCCATGTGCAGCTTCAGAGATGCCGAGGATGATGTGGCGCCGTGGTGGATAAGTAGAAAAAAAGGGGTTTATTTTATTTATTTAATTACCAAAACATCAAAAATCCATATATTGGTGTAGAAAAATCACAAAAATAAAAGAAAAATACCCTAGTGCTCAATGAACATAGGAAAACATGCTGGAATTAGTTTAAATTTTATTTGATGCATAATTCATTTTTTAAACAATTAAATATGATTTTAAGTCTTTTAATTCTCCATGCATGTAGACATGTCAGCATAACTTGATATTTTGTCATGTTGTTGCCTCTGTCATGGGGGATATTCTCTATTTTTTCCATGGTCAAGAAGACCTCTAGACAGAGATCCATATTTTTCAAGTTTATATCTATTATTTGCATAAATTAATCATAGTAATTAGCATGTTGCTTAGAACCAAATAAATTTTGGAATCTTTACTGTGACTAGAGAACCCTTTGAAAATTTTTTCATGGGCGAAGTCATTAAGAACACATTTAACACTCATAAAACCCTAAAATACAAAGATTATTAATTTGGGAGAAATAATCATCTAAATGACTTGAGTTTTATTCTCCACTGTGATATGAAGTTCAATGAACTCCTCATAAAAATTTCAAAATATTTGAAGTTTATTTGATAACTTAACTTGATTTTCTAAGTTAAATGGCATTTTTGACACTAAAATAATTTTCAATAATAAAAATATAACTTAACAAATTATAAAAATTAGTTTTAGGAGCTCTCTGTGATTAGGAGAATTTTCTAAAAATAAAATTGTAATTAAAAAAAAAACTTCATTTTTTAAGTTTATTTTAATACTTAAATAATTAAAAATTAATAAAAATCACAAAAATGATAANATCCCTGAATCTTGGATGTAATCTTCACTTTTGTTGTAAAACTCAACATATTTTAACAAATTAATTGGCCAGATTGAAAGTAAATTAAGATCGAGGTGAAACTCAACATATTTTAACAAATCAATTGGTCAGATTGAAAGTAAATTAAGATCGAAGTGAATATCATCACAATTTCTTAAACAACATGGCTCCACCAATTCAAATCACCATTTCACAGAACTCATAACAAAGAGAAGAACAGAGAGAACTACTCAGATCTCATGAGGAAAACACAAAAAAACTTGGAATTCACTTATAAAATCAAAGTCATACAAACTACAATAATAAATAAACTTATCTCTAATTTCTCCCCAAGAAAACTCCTCGAAGTTCCTCTGGATCTCTTACTTTCTTTACAGCACACAGAATTCCTCTTCGAAGCAGCAAGGAGGAAGAAATCTCTCACTTTCCCTCCACTCTTACAATCTCTCGAAGAATTGCTCACAATTTTTACACTCTAACAAACACTAATGGAACCATTCTAACCTCCAGGAACTCTAGAGTCTTCTGGCTCCCCTTCAATTTTTGGCCAAAATCTTCTTTTAAAGTTGTGGATGAGTTTTCCTAAGAGTTGCCTAAGCATCCCTTCAAAATTTGTACTTATCCATAGCTTGATTGGTCATAACCTCCAAGCTTGCCGTCAGCGGCCTTGAGGGCACTATCAGCGGAGCTTCTTAATGAATTAATTCTGGAGTCTCGAGAAAATCTCACCGTCGGCGCCTTAGTTCAATTCTTCACATTTTGGCCTTTTTTTGCGCCAAATTTGCTCCTTTTTGCATCTTTTTTCTCCAGTGACCTTATTTCATTATTCCTGCAACAAAACATCAAAAATACCTTTATTTAAAGTGCAATATCATCAAAAACAGTATAAAATATGTATGAAAACCTCAAAATATTTTCCTCTGGTCAAAATCCCCCGAACTTAACTATTACTTGTCCTCAAGTAATTTTAGTACTACATAAAATTTATGATCTATTGTAGTAAAGTTTTAATTTAGAAATACTAAAAGTTTGATTTAGATAAATATCATAGTGAGATTTTCAGAAAAGATTCAAGTAATTGAATTAGTTCTGTAGCCACAAGATTATCTAGTCATCGCGTTTAAGAGTTCTAGTCTTCTATTCATTTCAAGAATGACTATATGTTGCAATATTAAGTCACTTAGAATATTCAAATGATAGGAACTTCATGAGAACTCTAGCAGTAAAAGATCTATTCCATAAATATAAGTTCAGGAATGTATTTAGGTTTTCCCTTTAGGCAGGTCCAGTGAAGCCAATTTTTTTTTAGGCTTATCCTCAAGCTTCTCCTCACTTCCATAATTTTTTTCTTTCTTTTCTCTTTTCCATTTGAATTGCTTTCAATCCTACATATTTTTNTTACTACACATGAAAATTTAACTTCCAAACAGAAATTAAAAACTATCCAAGTACAATATAATAATAAAAATGAAAGTCCAAATACACATAAACATCCATTTTTATTACAAAAGATCACAAAAATAAAAGTACAAGTACAAGTACATTAATTACATTCAAATATTAAAAACCCACACTATGTCTACATCTCCTAGATCAGCGGGTGGATAAGCTGATACTGAGTATATCGGGGGCACTCAGGGAAAGTAACATCATGCTCACCTCTGTAGTGTCGGACTTGAGCTTCATAATAAGCTACCTCAAAATTTTAATGCCTCTGAAGGTACTCACTATCATAATCATATCGACATTCTAAACCTCCAATCCTTTCATTTATTAACTCTATGCTCTTCCGCTACAAGATCAACTCATTCATCAAGTCAGTTAGGGTAGGGGAATTAGAAGGTGGAAGGTCATAACTTGTAGAGGGGACATCTCTACTAGTAGAAGGCTCTTGAGTCCTACTTCCAAATATCTATTTCTCATGGGATTCATAAGTTTTCAAATTGGCCTCACTAATGGGTTTCATAGGATAAACCCATTCTTCATCTCCAGCTTCTACTCCAGAAAGTTAGCAAAGTGCATAAATAAGGCCAGAATGTCCTAGACCTCCACCTGTCTCACTCCTTGTCGTAGTCAATATAATCTTAAAAATAATTCTCCCCACATTTATAGTTCTATTATTATGAATACGGAAATTTAGAATAGCTCTATCTCTAGTTACCTCACTATGGTGATAAGTCGGTAACAGATTAGAGGAAATAAAATAGTGCCATGCTTTAGAGGTGGCATTTAAAATGGAAGCAGAAAAATTCACCCGTTCTCGTTGTTTAATCTTCCACGTTCCTTTCCCATCAGTGAGAAAGTTAATTACATCATTCAGGGGGCCTTCCATCATACTAAAGGAATCATTGTACATACTAAAGGAATCATTGTGGCAGCTAAAGAGTCCGGGACATCGTAAAAGGTGTTGATGCGGGCGGCATTAAATTCAACAGGAAATCCCCGCACTTGAATGATTCCATATTCAGGATAGATTACGTTGGCGTAGAACTCCTTCACAACATTTGCATCAGCTTTGTTGGTGGTGTAACAAAAGTTTTCACACCTTCGCTCGGCAATAACTCGTTCATTCTCTCCTCCCGGGCTCTCAAAAACTCAATCTTGTATACAATTCTTTCCTTTAAATACTGAAGTAAATCTTATTTGAGCCATCACATTGACGAAGCAATACTCGTCAAACTCAATTCATATTCTTTGTCGTGGAGCCATTTCAATCTAATCAAATCATAGAAAAATTTTNTACTCGTCAAACTCAATTCATATTCTTTGTCGTGGAGCCATTTCAATCTAATCAAATCATAGAAAAATTTTGAAATATACTTCAAATATGCAAATAATGGCTTCCAAAAGTAATTCTAAGAGTTCAAAACTAAGTTCCATGAATTTCTTCCCAATATTTTCTTCACATTCTCAAAATTTTTGGATCTCCTCAATGTGGAAGAAATTCATGGTGAAAATCAAATATTTTAAACTTGGAGTGAAGCTCTTACCTAGAAAAGATCAAATCTGGTGTTAAAAAGCCTTGAAATCGCCCTAAATCCAAGATCTCTCAAGCCCTAGGTCAAAAATTGCGTTTCTAGGAGGAAGGGAATGATGAATAGTGGTGGTTGACTGGTTAAAATCACGGTAAAAGGTGTTTTTTTTGTGATCTTGCCATCGGCGGGGTCGATGGCGCCGTCAGCACACCCTATTGAAATTTAATCGGAACTATCGGGAAAAATCCGCTGTCAACGTGGTCGAGGGCGCCGTCGGCGAACTCTATTTATTTTTGTTCAATTCCCAGATTTTTGTGATTTTGATCAATTTCAAGCCTTAACAACATCCTTTCAATCATTATAGACATAATTTTAAGTGATTAAATGATGTACTTATCTCAAATAAACTTTCACAACACAAAACATCACATTTATATATAAATTCCAAGGGGTACAATCTACGTTACATAACACACCTAAGTTTGGTATTTT